>JARQOC010000807.1:0-59941 GCA_033576535.1 Allobates femoralis | reverse complement strand
AATGTTGTGGGCCCCCCACGCTGCAAATTTCAACCCACAGCCACCCCGGAAAATAGTGCATTCATTAGAGGCACCATTTTCTGGTGCTGTACCCCAACTCTTACAGTTGCCCTTGTGCTGGTGGCACACGGGTTCTCCATAATGGGACAGAAAGAACATGAATGCAATGTGGGTGATATTTTCTTTTTTTTTTTTTTTTTTTACAGGAAAAAATGAAAGCAGACAATGAAATGAAAGAGCTGAGGAAAGATTGGGAAAATGAAAAAGGGACACTCAAACAAGAGCTCGAGCAGGTAGGGGATCATCTAGTGACATAAGATAGGTCTGATCATTTTTTTTTTGTTCCGAACAATGCACTAGGGCTTAATTTCGGGGGATGTCTTACAGCAATCGGTGACATAGAAATACCTGCTGTCACTCTCAGGTCAGGAGAGCCGCCGAGGATTGCTGAAATAAGACATCCCTCTGTTCTCTCCTTTCACTTGTAATGGGGTTAGTGAAAGGGTTAGTACAAGCCAGCTTAGCTCTATGTAGACGTCTGGTCTTTGCTGCAGGGACCGCCGGGTTGCTTGTGCAGAGCAGCTGCTGACCGGTGGAGGAAGCCGAGAATAAAGAAACCAAGTTCAAACCGAGTAAATGAATGACAAGAACAGAGCTAGAAACATAGGGATTTTCTGATCATCATAATGGGAGACCCAGACAATGGGGTTTAGGGCGCTGCCCTCCGGAGGTCACACTAGGTACTACAAGTTTGTAGCACCGCCTCCTCCGCTTATAAACCCCCACCGTAGGAGACATCCTCAGTTTTAAACTTAGTGTGCTCGGAGGATCACGCTTTGCTTGCACTTCACTGCATTCTCACAGCTTACGTGATGGCGTATGAAGACAAGGTAAAATGGTCCCGCTCGGGATCCCCGACAGCCTCCCCGCTCACCCTCTGCGGAACACGCTGGTGGAGGTACCGGAGGGCTTTTAGCCTGGACACTTCAGTGTTCTCCCGGTACGCTGTCGCGCTCCTTCCTTTCCATCCCTCCATGGAGGCTCTGGTAAGGGGGAGCCTGGAGCCTTGCACAGCTCCGCTCCGTCCGAGGCCTCCCTAAATGGTGCTTACAGACCGGACGGAGCCAGCCCAGTCCGAGGCCTCCCTAAATGGTGCTTACACTCCGGACTGGTGCTGTACCCCCGTCCGAGGCCTCCCTAAAGGTGCTTACAGACCGGACCGGCACTGAGGCACCTGGTGTGTCTCCTGTGTGCCTGGGGGTAGTGTCTGTCACTGGGGTGTCATGACACTCAGACCGCGCGGTTACCCTCGGGTCCGCGGTTCTGGCGGTGACCCTGTGCTGGGGTCGCCCTGGCTGACCGCCCTGTGTGTCACAGGGGCTGAGGCTGTAGACTGCGAGTGTTTTTATGTGTACATGCAGTCTGAGAGTGTGTGTGGTGATATTCACACTCTTTTCCCGCGCTGCGGGCTCCGGCACCTCCATTGCTGAGGCAGTCTGGAGGAGGAGGAGGCAGCCCTTATGGTGACATCACCGCTGGGCGTGTTGTGTGTTCTTCCCGCGTGTTCCTGGCTCCGCCCACATCTTCACTGTCGGCGGCCATCTTCTCCCTCACTTCCCGGCTGGGATCTGGCTGCAGCGCGTGTCTGCACTTGCAAGGGAGACCGGAACTCGCGGAGGTCACACACACACACCGCTTCCTCCTACCGCTTTACTGCGGTCGGTAAGCCACCGGGATTCCCGGTTTGTTTGTGAACTTTGGCTTATATTCCCCTCACTGTGGAGATGTCCTCAGTTGGGAAGCATGCTGCTAAGGCGGCAGTGGTCACCGTTACCTGCGCTACATGCAACGGGACACTGGTGGAGGGGTCCTGCAATAACTGCGGACGCCCAGAGGCCCGGTCTGCTACTACTGAGTCTGCAAATCCGGGATTATACCCTGAGGTTCAGGTGATCCCAGGGCCATGGGAAACGCAGAATAAGATTAATGAATCTCTGCTGTCCCAGATGTCCTCCATGTCGCAAACCCTGGAGGCACTGCATAGGAGACTGGAGAACCCAGCTACTCCTCCGAGTTACCCCCGGGTGTCTCTTACTTCTGCTGTAAGACCCCCTAAGCGAGCCCGTGAGGCTTCTCCTGAGCTCCAGACTCTCTCTGAGGAGGAGCGTTCCTCTGATGGTGAGGAAGATGATGGGGGTTCTACTCTTGGGTCTATGTCTGAACCTCCAGATGGGGTGGAGGATCTGGTGTCCTCCATCAATGAGACATTGCGTCTTGTCACTCCTCCTGAGGAGGTGACTGTACACCCCAAGGAGATATACCAATGGCTGCGGCCAGAGGCTAGACCAAGTGGCTCCTTCATGGACCACACTAATTTCGGAAGGGTGATTAAAGCTCCCAGGTTGCATCCTGGGCGGCGTTATGTCCGTAAAACTAAGGACAATCGCTTTCCCTTTCCCCAGGAGGCGCTCCAGGAATGGTCGCAGTCTCCCAAGGTGGATGCTTCCATGACTAGGATTGCTGCGCGCTCCTTGTTTTCTGCCTCTGATAGCTCCTCGTTGAAGGATGCTACTGATAGACAGGTCGAGCAACTCGCCAAGTCTTCCTATGAGGCTGTGGGGTCTTCGTTTGCCCCTAATTTTGCCGCGGTCTGGACCCTACAAGCGATTACTATCTGTTTGGATGGTATCACTGATCTAGCTAGGTCCAGTCCAGAGGTCCTGGCTCTCACTGAGAGAGCAAGGGCCTATGCGGACTATGCCAGGACGGCATCTTTGGAAACTGCCACTCGCTCTGCTGTGGCCTCGGCCAATGCAATTGCGATCCGCAGGCTGTTGTGGCTGCGTCTTTGGGACTCAGATGCCACATCTAAGAAGATTTTACAAAATCTTCCGTTCGCTGGTGACAGGCTCTTTGGCACCGAACTGGACAAATTGATAAAGGATTCTGCTGAGTCTAAGATACCGCAGAACAAGCCTAAGCCACGGTACACCGTGAAAAGGAACCCTAAGCAGTGGTCCTTTCGCTCCGGTTCACAGTCATCAACGGCGTCCACTCGCTCAGACCGAGGGGGCAAGCCTGCTACTCAGTGGCGTTCCAAGAGTCGTCAGAAGAAGCCGGCGGGGGCAGCGGCTGCCACCCCCAAGCCCGCCTCGACATGACTCGCTCTCTCATCCTGCCTCCCCACAGGTGGGGGGCCGCCTGTCCCGCTTTCAGGACAAGTGGCTTCTTCACATTCACGATCAGTGGGTTCGAGACGTAGTCTCAAGAGGTTACAGGATAGAGCTGACGTCACGACCAATACACCGATTCCATCGGTCGGTTCCATCCCCAGAAAAGGCTCAGGCTTTTCACCTGGTGTTGGAGGGACTCCGCAGAGACGGAGTGGTGGTCCCTGTGCCCACGGAAGAGAGGTTCAGGGGTTTTTACTCCAACCTCTTTATTGTCCCAAAGAAGGACGGCTCTTTTCGCCCGGTGTTGGACCTCAAGTTGTTCAACCGTCACGTGTTGGTTCGGAAGTTCCGCATGGAATCCCTGCGCTCAGTGATCGCGGCTGTGTCACAGGGAGACTTCCTAGCGTCCATCGATATCAGGGACGCTTACCTTCACGTCCCCATTGCACCAGCTCATCAGCGCTGGTTGAGATTCGCAGTGGGGGAAGAGCACTTCCAATTTGTGGCACTGCCATTCGGGCTAGCCTCAGCACCACGGGTGTTCACAAAGGTGATGGCCTCCATGATGGCTCTCCTGCATGCGCAGGGACACGCCGTCATACCCTATTTGGACGACCTGTTGGTCAGGGCGCCATCGGAAGACCTTTGTCGGGTGAGCCTGGAGGTGACCATGACGTCCCTGGAACGGTTCGGGTGGCTTATCAACATTCAAAAGTCGACCCTGGTTCCGACCCAGTCATTGACATATCTGGGCATGGACTTCCACACGGACTCGGCCCTGGTGTCCCTACCTCAAGCCAAGCAGCTTGCGATCCAATCAGGAGTGCAGAATGTCCTCCTGTCTCCACAGTCATCCCTACGGGTATTGATGAGACTGGTGGGTCGCATGGTAGCGGCGATAGAGGCGGTGCCGTTCGCACAGTTTCGCCTCCGTCCTCTCCAGCTGGAGATTCTTCGCAGATGGGACAAGAGGACGATTTCTTTGAATCGGCTGGTGACGCTGTCACAACCAACCAGGGATTCCCTACAGTGGTGGCTACAGCCACATCATCTGTCACGGGGACGGTCCTTCCTAAAACCGTCATGGTTAGTGGTGACCACCGACGCCAGTCTGAAGGGCTGGGGTGCGGTGTTCTTGCACCACAGGGCTCAAGGCCTCTGGAACCTCTGGACTCAGTCGGAGTCGGCGTTGCAGATCAACGTGCTGGAGATCAAGGCGGTCTATCTGGCGCTCCTGGCGTTTCAGAAATTCCTGTCAGGACAACCCATTCGGGTACAGTCCGACAATGCGACGGCCGTCGCCTACATAAATCATCAGGGAGGGACCAGAAGTGCTCAGGCCCTCACCGAAGTCCACCGCATTCTAGCTTGGGTGGAGGAAAACGGCTGCCTGATCTCCGCAGTTCACATCCCAGGGGTCGAGAACTGGGAGGCCGACTATCTGAGCCGACAGGGGATGGACGCCGGAGAGTGGTCCCTTCATCCAGACGTCTTCCGGGACATCTGCGGCAGATGGGGCACTCCGGACGTGGATCTGATGGCCTCACGGCTGAATCATCAGGCGCCCCAATACGTGGCGAGATCATGGGATCCTCAGTCTCTGGGGGCGGATGCCCTGATCCTGAGTTGGTCCAGCTTCCAGCTGCCATATGTGTTCCCGCCTCTAGCTCTGATTCCCAGGGTCCTGTGGAAGATCAGGACGGAATGCAGAGTAGCCATTCTAGTGGCTCCAGATTGGCCCAGGAGGTCCTGGTACCCGGACCTGTGGCAACTGTCAGGCGGACACCGGTGGGCTCTTCCAGAGCGCGCAGATCTTCTCGCGCAAGGCCCATTCTTCCACCTCAATTCCAGGGCCCTCAGATTGACTGCATGGCTCTTGAGGCCTGGCTGCTGACATCCAGAGGTTTCTCTCCTACAGTGGTTGCCACTATGAATCGGGCAAGGAAACCTGTTTCCAGGAAGATATACCACAGGACGTGGAAAATCTTTTTTACCTGGTGTGCATCTGGTGGTCGCTCACCGTGGCCGTTGTCTATTCCGACATTGTTGGCCTTCCTACAGTCGGGTTTGGAGTTGGGATTATCCCTTGGCTCTCTGAAAGGTCAAGTATCAGCACTTTCCGTGCTATTTGACAGGCGCTTGGCGCTCCTCCCGAAGGTCCGCCAATTTCTGCAGGGGGTGTCTCGGGTGGTTCCGCCCTACAGGCGGCCCCTGGACCCTTGGGACCTCAACATGGTCCTAGCGGCATTGCAGAAACCGCCGTTCGAGCCACTGAGAGACATCTCTCTCTCTCGTCTGTCCCAGAAGGTGGTCTTTCTGGTGGCGATTACGTCTCTGAGAAGGGTCTCAGAATTGGCTGCACTTTCGTGCAAGTCACCCTTTCTGGTGGTTCACCAGGACAAGGTGGTGTTGCGCCCACGGCCTGAATTTTTGCCGAAGGTGGTTTCAACATTCCACTTGAACCAGGAGATTGTTCTCCCATCATTTTGCCCCGCTCCCGTTCATCAGGTTGAGCGCGACCTCCATACTCTGGATCTCGTGAGAGCTGTACGCATTTATGTGTCCAGGACCGCCTCCTTTAGGAGTTCGGATTCCTTATTTGTCCTCACGATGGGTCGCTGTAAGGGGTCCGCGGCTTCAAAGTCGACCTTGGCCAGATGGATCAAGGCTCCCATTCAGGAGGCTTACCGGTCTTCTGGTTTGCCTCTCCCGGTGGGTTTGAAGGCACACTCTACTAGAGCTGTAGGTGCCTCTTGGGCCTTGCGACATCGAGCTTCTGCTCTACAGGTGTGTCAAGCGGCCACTTGGTCCAGCCTGCACACTTTCTCTAAGCACTATATGGTGCATGCCCATGCCTCTGCGGATGCGAGTTTGGGCAGGCGGGTTCTCTAGGCGGCGGTTGCCCACCTTTAAAAGGGAACCATGTGTTATCCGTCTTGTTGAGGAACTCTTCCCGCCCTGGGGTATTGCTTTAGGACATCCCCATTGTCTGGGTCTCCCATTATGATGATCAGAAAAAAGAGAATTTTGTTTACGTACCGTAAATTCTTTTTTCTTGAATCATCAATGGGAGACCCAGCACCCACCCAGTTGTTCCGTTGCATGTTTGCATTTGATCTGTTCTCTGTTGAGACAGTGTTTCCGGGTTGTTACACCGTCTGTGCACGGCATTCTTCCCGATGTTTCGGGTGTGGTTTATTTCTCCTCGCAGCTTATGGACTAAACTGAGGATGTCTCCTACGGTGGGGGTTTATAAGCGGAGGAGGCGGTGCTACAAACTTGTAGTACCTAGTGTGACCTCCGGAGGGCAGCGCCCTAAACCCCATTGTCTGGGTCTCCCATTGATGATTCAAGAAAAAAGAATTTACGGTACGTAAACAAAATTCTCTTTATCTGGGTCAGAGTCCGGAGAATGTGATGTTACCCCTCTATAAATCACTTGTAAGGCCACATCTAGAAGAGTTAAAGTGTAGCAACTTGATCATTGTACAATATAGAAGGCCTCTCCGATAATGAGAGATTATGAAAGATGGACTTGTTTAGGTTAGAAAAAAAGATGCATGGTGGTGAATATAAAGAACTGGCATATGATTTATTCCTTCCAAGGACCTTGTAAAGGACCAAAAACAGTCATTACTTGTGGAGAAAGGGAGATTCTGGCATCCTACATAGGAAAGGGTTCTTTACATTTAGAGCGGTCAGAGTGAGGAATGCCCGATGGCAGACACTATAACGGCTTTTATACAAGGGCTGGAGGATTTTCTTACAACAAACAATATTGGGGGTTGTGGGGGAAAGAATAACAGCCCCTCTCTGGCGCCTCCTTATCGCTAGGACAATCAGGGATTTGACCAAGAATAAGGAAGGGCCGCAGCTGCCCTGTAAGTGCTGCTTTATTAAGGCGTTCAGTGAGGGGTGCTGTATATATATATCACCAGTCAAGGCCAGGAATATATAATAACCCTTCAATCCATCACTGTCCAACGCTCCCCAATAACACAAGCACAAAATGCCGCCACTAGTTCCTTGTTCGATATAAGCCCGGTCCGTGATCGGGATTATATCACGGCCAGAAAACAACCCAAGTAGCGTATATTAAACGAGCACATGGACATGGGGCTCTTGGATTGAGATAAAAGAACAACCCAGAATTAAATAATGTATTTAACCCCTTCCCGACCTATGACGTTATAGAGACGTCATGAAAGTCAGTGTGTTCCCGACCTATGACTTCTCTATAACATCATGGCTTCTTTGCAGTCCTGCAGCTGCGGTGACTGGCTCAGTGACAAGCTGCAGGATCGCAAGGACCTATGCTTTAGCCCGGGGGGGTGGCTTAGCACCCCCGTGGCTAAAGTCGCTCTGAGTGGCAGTTGAAAGTGAAACTGCCGATCAGAGCGAATCAGAGGGATTCACCACTCCAAATCTGATTGGAGATCTCCAATCAGATCTGGAGGGGCGGATCGGCGGGTGCCCTCCCCCTCCTCCCGCTCCAGGGCTCATCAGGGGCCCCCCCGTGCCTCTCATCCGCCCTCACCCTACTATAATCTATCTATTGGCGGGCTGCACCCGCCAGTCAGTCTCATCAGCCTGCTCCCTGCTCAGCCTCACACCTGTCCGACCCCCACCTCCAGCCCTATGTCCTGTCGCCCCCCCCCCCCCCACCTCTTCCGGAAGTCTTCACCCGCCGGTGCACCTGCCGGTCAGCCTCCTCTATTCCGGTGTGGTCCCCTCCTCCTCTCCCAGGCTCCTCCTCCTCACTGGTGGATCGTGAGTGAGGTAAGAATGGATGGATGGATAGGTGGATGGATGGGTGCATGCATGGATGGATGGGTGGATGAGTGCATGCATGGGTGGATGGGTGCATGCATGGGTGGATGGGTGCATGCATGGGTGGATGGATAGGTGCATGCATGGGTGGATAGGTGCATGCATGGGTGCATGGATGGATGGGTGCATGCATGCATGGGTAGATGTATGGGGGCATGGATTTGTGCATGGATTGATGTGTGCATGCATGGATGTGTGTGCGCGTGGATGGCTCTGCGTGCATGGATGTGTGCATGCATGCGTGGATGGATGAGTGCGTGGATATGTGCGTGCGTACATGGATGTGTGCATGGATGGATGGGTGCATGCGTGGATGGGTGCATGTGTGGATGCATGCATGGATGGATGGGAGCATGGGTGGATGGATAGATGCATGGGTAGATGGATGGGTGCAACAAGGGATCAAGTGTCCTCTTGTTGTAGTCTCTGGGATCATAGTCATGGTGCACTGTATGACAGATCATTGCCATAAAGTGCACCATAACACTGACCCCAGAGACTGTAGGAAGAGGACACTTGATCCCTTGCTGCAATCTCTGGATGTAGCAGAGGCGATCGATCATCGTGGGACCTTCGTTGTGGACAACTTCGGAGGGGATCAAGCGTCGTGGGACCTTCGTTGTGGGCTACGTCAGATCTTTATAATAAAGATGGAGTCCGAATTTTGTTTGTATTTTTTTTTCAAATAAAAAGATTTTTCTCTGTGTGGTGTATTTTTTGACTATTTACTAGAGATTCCTAGTGGCCAGATCTAACATTGGCCCGACATTATGAATCTCGGGCTTAGTGCCAGCTGCCAATAAAAAAATCTGGCATTAACCCCTTTATTACCCAGTTTGCCACCGGCACCAGGGCAACTGGAAGAGCCTGGGTACAGCGCCAGAAAATGGCACTTCAATGAATGCGCCATTTTCTGGGGCAGCTGCGGGTTGCAATTCGCAGCATGGGGGGCCTAGAATGCTTGGGCCTCTCCATGCTGAGGATTCCAGCCCTCAGCTGCCAAGTTGTACCTGGCTGGACCAAAAATATGGTGGAACCCCACATCATTTTTTTTTCTAAAATCAGTTCTAGAAATAAAAAAAAAAGGCCTTCCCTGTATTTTTAATAGCCAGCCAGATACAACTTGGCAGCTGGGGAGCTGTAATCCTCAGCGTGGAGAGAGCGAAATGTTGTGGGCCCCCCACGCTGCAAATTTCAACCCACAGCCACCCGGAAAATAGTGCATTCATTAGAGGCACCATTTTCTGGTGCTGTACCCCAACTCTTACAGTTGCCCTTGTGCTGGTGGCACACGGGTTCTCCATAATGGGACAGAAAGAACATGAATGCAATGTGGGTGATATTTTTTTTTTTTTTTTTACAGGAAAAAATGAAAGCAGACAATGAAATGAAAGAGCTGAGGAAAGCTTGGGAAAATGAAAAAGGGACACTCAAAAAGAGCTCGAGCAGGTAGGGGATCATCTAGTGACATAAGATAGGTCTGATCATTTTTTTTTTGTTCCGAACAATGCACTAGGGCTTAATTTCGGGGGATGTCTTACAGCAATCGGTGACATAGAAATACCTGCTGTCACTCTCAGGTCAGGAGAGCCGCCGAGGATTGCTGAAATAAGACATCCCTCTGTTCTCTCCCTTCACTTGTAATGGGGTTAGTGAAAGGGTTAGTACAAGCCAGCTTAGCTCTATGTAGACGTCTGGTGTTTGCTGCAGGGACCGCCGGGTTGCTTGTGCAGAGTAGCTGCTGACCGGTGGAGGAAGCCGAGAATAAAGAAACCAAGTTCAAACCGAGTAAATGAATGACAAGAACAGCGCTAGAAACATAGGGATATCTGGGTCAGAGTCCGGAGAATGTGATGTTACCCCTCTATAAATCACTTGTAAGGCCACATCTAGAGGAGTTAAAGTGTAGCAACTTGATCATTGTACAATATAGAAGGCCTCTTTAGTTATGAGAAAAAAAGATGACGATTGAGTGTAGGTGTGAATATAAAGAACTGGCATATGATTTATTCCTTCCAAGGACCTTGTAAAGGACCAAAAACAGTCATTACTTGTGGAGAAAGGGAGATTCTGGCATCCTACATAGGAAAGGGTTCTTTACATTTAGAGCGGTCAAGTGGGGAATGCCCGACGGCAGACACTATAACGGCTTTTATACAAGGGCTGGAGGATTTTCTTACAACAAACAATATTGGGGGTTGTGGGGGAAAGAATAACAGCCCTCTCTGGCACCTCCTTATCGCTAGGACAATCAGGGATTTGACCAAGAATAAGGAAGGGCCGCAGCTGCCCTGTAAGTGCTGCTTTATTAAGGCGTTCAGTGAGGGGTGCTGTATATATATATCACCAGTCAAGGCCAGGAATATATAATAACCCTTCAATCCATCACTGTCCAACGCTCCCCAATAACACAAGCACAAAATGCCGCCACTAGTTCCTTGTTCGATATAAGCCCGGTCCGTGATCGGGATTATATCAGGCCAGAAAACAACCCAAGTAGCGTATATTAAACGAGCACATGGACATGGGGCTCTTGGATTGAGATAAAAGAACAACCCAGAATTAAATAATGTATTTAACCCCTTCCCGACCTATGACGTTATAGAGACGTCATGAAAGTCGGTGTGTTCCCAAACCTATGACTTCTCTATAACATCATGGCTTCTTTGCAGTCCTGCAGCTGCGGTGACTGGCTCAGTGACAAGCTGCAGGATCGCAAGGACCTATGCTTTAGCCCGGGGGGGTGGCTTAGCACCCCCGTGGCTAAAGTCGCTCTGAGTGGCAGTTGAAAGTGAAACTGCCGATCAGAGCGAATCAGAGGGATTCACCACTCCAAATCTGATTGGAGATCTCCAATCAGATCTGGAGGGGCGGATCGGCGGGTGCCCTCCCCCTCCTCCCGCTCCAGGGCTCATCAGGGGCCCCCCCGTGCCTCTCATCCGCCCTCACCCTACTATAATCTATCTGTTGGCGGGCTGCACCCGCCAGTCAGTCTCATCAGCCTCCTCCCTGCTCAGCCTCACACCTGTCCGACCCCCACCTCCAGCCCTATGTCCTGTCGCCCCCCCACCCCCACCTCTTCCGGAAGTCTTCACCCGCCGGTGCACCTGCCGGTCAGCCTCCTCTATTCCGGTGTGGTCCCCTCCTCCTCTCCCGGGCTCCTCCTCCTCACTGGTGGATCGTGAGTGAGGTAAGAATGGATGGATGGATAGGTGGATGGATGGGTGCATGCGTGGATGGATGGGTGCATGCATGGATGGATGGGTGGATGAGTGCATGCATGGGTGGATGGGTGCATGCATGGGTGGATGGATAGGTGCATGCATGGGTGGATGGATAGGTGCATGCATGGGTGCATGGATGGATGGGTGCATGCATGCATGGGTAGATGTATGGGGGCATGGATTTGTGCATGGATTGATGTGTGCATGCATGGATGTGTGCGTGCATGGATGTGTGTGGCGTGGATGCTCTGCGTGCATGGATGTGTGCATGCATGCGTGGATGGATGAGTGCGTGGATGTGTGCGTGCGTACATGGATGTGTGCATGGATGGATGGTGCATGGGATGGGTGCATGTGTGGATGCATGCATGGATGGATGGGAGCATGGGTGGATGGATAGATGCATGGGTAGATGGATGGGTGCAACAAGGGATCAAGTGTCCTCTTGTTGTAGTCTCTGGGATCATAGTCATGGTGCACTGTATGACAGATCATTGCCATAAAGTGCACCATAACACTGACCCCAGAGACTGTAGGAAGAGGACACTTGATCCCTTGCTGCAATCTCTGGATGTAGCAGAGGCGATCGATCATCGTGGGACCTTCGTTGTGGACAACTTCGGAGGGGATCAAGCGTCGTGGGACCTTCGTTGTGGGCTACGTCAGATCTTTATAATAAAGATGGAGTCCGAATTTTGTTTGTATTTTTTTTTCAAATAAAAAGATTTTTCTCTGTGTGGTGTATTTTTTGACTATTTACTAGAGATTCCTAGTGGCCAGATCTAACATTGGCCCGACATTATGAATCTCGGGCTTAGTGCCAGCTGCCAATAAAAAAATCTGGCTTTAACCCCTTTATTACCCAGTTTGCCACCGGCACCAGGGCAACTGGAAGAGCCTGGGTACAGCGCCAGAAAATGGCACTTCAATGAATGCGCCATTTTCTGGGGCAGCTGCGGGTGTCAATTCGCAGCATGGGGGGCCTAGAATGCTTGGGCCTCTCCATGCTGAGGATTCCAGCCCTCAGCTGCCAAGTTGTACCTGGCTGGACCAAAAATATGGTGGAACCCCACATCATTTTTTTTTCTAAAATCAGTTCTAGAAATAAAAAAAAAAGGCCTTCCCTGTATTTTTAATAGCCAGCCAGATACAACTTGGCAGCTGGGGAGCTGTAATCCTCAGCGTGGAGAGAGCGAAATGTTGTGGGCCCCCCACGCTGCAAATTTCAACCCACAGCCAACCCGGAAAATAGTGCATTCATTAGAGGCACCATTTTCTGGTGCTGTACCCCAACTCTTACAGTTGCCCTTGTGCTGGTGGCACACGGGTTCTCCATAATGGGACAGAAAGAACATGAATGCAATGTGGGTGATATTTTTTTTTTTTTTTTTACAGGAAAAAATGAAAGCAGACAATGAAATGAAAGAGCTGAGGAAAGCTTGGGAAAATGAAAAAGGGACACTCAAAGAAGAGCTCGAGCAGGTAGGGGATCATCTAGTGACATAAGATAGGTCTGATCATTTTTTTTTTGTTCTGAACAATGCACTAGGGCTTAATTTCGGGGGATGTCTTACAGCAATCGGTGACATAGAAATACCTGCTGTCACTCTCAGGTCAGGAGAGCCGCCGAGGATTGCTGAAATAAGACATCCCTCTGTTCTCTCCCTTCACTTGTAATGGGGTTAGTGAAAGGGTTAGTACAAGCCAGCATCGCTCTATGTAGACGTCTGGTGTTTGCTGCAGGGACCGCCGGGTTGCTTGTGCAGAGTAGCTGCTGACCGGTGGAGGAAGCCGAGAATAAAGAAACCAAGTTCAAACCGAGTAAATGAATGACAAGAACAGCGCTAGAAACATAGGGATATCTGGGTCAGAGTCCGGAGAATGTGATGTTACCCCTCTATAAATCACTTGTAAGGCCACATCTAGAGGAGTTAAAGTGTAGCAACTTGATCATTGTACAATATAGAAGGCCTCTCCGATAATGAGAGATTATGAAAGATGGACTTGTTTAGGTTAGAAAAAAAGATGCATGGTGGTGAATATAAAGAACTGGCATATGATTTATTCCTTCCAAGGACCTTGTAAAGGACCAAAAACAGTCATTACTTGTGGAGAAAGGGAGATTCTGGCATCCTACATAGGAAAGGGTTCTTTACATTTAGAGCGGTCAGAGTGAGGAATGCCCGATGGCAGACACTATAACGGCTTTTATACAAGGGCTGGAGGATTTTCTTACAACAAACAATATTGGGGGTTGTGGGGGAAAGAATAACAGCCCCTCTCTGGCGCCTCCTTATCGCTAGGACAATCAGGGATTTGACCAAGAATAAGGAAGGGCCGCAGCTGCCCTGTAAGTGCTGCTTTATTAAGGCGTTCAGTGAGGGGTGCTGTATATATATATCACCAGTCAAGGCCAGGAATATATAATAACCCTTCAATCCATCACTGTCCAACGCTCCCCAATAACACAAGCACAAAATGCCGCCACTAGTTCCTTGTTCGATATAAGCCCGGTCCGTGATCGGGATTATATCACGGCCAGAAAACAACCCAAGTAGCGTATATTAAACGAGCACATGGACATGGGACTCTTGGATTGAGATAAAAGAACAACCCAGAATTAAATAATGTATTTAACCCCTTCCCAACCTATGACGTTATAGAGACGTCATGAAAGTCGGTGTGTTCCCGACCTATGACTGCTCTATAACATCATGGCTTCTTTGCAGTCCTGCAGCTCCGGTGACTGGCTCAGTGACAAGCTGCAGGATCGCAAGGACCTATGCTTTAGCCCGTCGGGGTGGCTTAGCACCCTCGTGGCTAAAGTCGCTCTGAGTGGCAGTTGAAAGTGAAACTGCCGATCAGAGCGAATCAGAGGGATTCACCACTCCAAATCTGATTGGAAATCTCCAATCAGATCTGGAGGGGCGAATCGGCGGGTGCCCTCCCCCTCCTCCCGCTCCAGGGCTCATCAGGGGCCCCCCCGTGCCTCTCATCCGCCCTCACCCTACTATAATCTATCTATTGGCGGGCTGCACCCGCCAGTCAGTCTCATCAGCCTCCTCCCTGCTCAGCCTCACACCTGTCCGACCCCCACCTCCAGCCCTATGTCCTGTCGCCCCCCCCACCTCTTCCGGAAGTCTTCACCCGCCGGTGCACCTGCCGGTCAGCCTCCTCTATTCCGGTGTGGTCCCCTCCTCCTCTCCCGGGCTCCTCCTCCTCACTGGTGGATCGTGAGTGAGGTAAGAATGGATGGATGGATAGGTGGATGGATAGATGGGTGCATGCGTGGATGGATGGGTGCATGCATGGATGGATGAGTGCATGCATGGGTGGATGGGTGCATGCATGGGTGGATGGATAGGTGCATGCATGGGTGGATGGATAGGTGCATGCATGGGTGCATGGATGGATGGGTGCATGCATGCATGGGTAGATGTATGGGGGCATGGATTTGTGCATGGATTGATGTGTGCATGCATGGATGTGTGCGTGCATGGATGTGTGTGCGCGTGGATGGCTCTGCGTGCATGGATGTGTGCATGCATGCGTGGATGGATGAGTGCATGGATGTGTGCGTGCGTACATGGATGTGTGCATGGATGGATGCGTGCATGCGTGGATGGGTGCATGTGTGGATGCATGCATGGATGGATGGGAGCATGGGTGGATGGATAGATGCATGGGTAGATGGATGGGTGCAACAAGGGATCAAGTGTCCTCTTGTTGTAGTCTCTGGGATCATAGTCATGGTGCACTGTATGACAGATCATTGCCATAAAGTGCACCATAACACTGACCCCAGAGACTGTAGGAAGAGGACACTTGATCCCTTGCTGCAATCTCTGGATGTAGCAGAGGCGATCGATCATCGTGGGACCTTCGTTGTGGACAACTTCGGAGGGGATCAAGCGTCGTGGGACCTTCGTTGTGGGCCACGTCAGATCTTTATAATAAAATTGGCCCGACATTATGAATCTCGGGCTTAGTGCCAGCTGCCAATAAAAAAAATCTGGCATTAACCCCTTTATTACCCAGTTTGCCACCGGCACCAGGGCAACTGGAAGAGCCTGGGTACAGCGCCAGAAAATGGCACTTCAATGAATGCGCCATTTTCTGGGGCAGCTGCGGGTTGCAATTCGCAGCATGGGGGGCCTAGAATGCTTGGGCCTCTCCATGCTGAGGATTCCAGCCCTCAGCTGCCAAGTTGTACCTGGCTGGACCAAAAATATGGTGGAACCCCACATCATTTTTTTTTCTAAAATCAGTTCTAGAAATAAAAAAAAAAGGCCTTCCCTGTATTTTTAATAGCCAGCCAGATACAACTTGGCAGCTGGGGAGCTGTAATCCTCAGCGTGGAGAGAGCGAAATGTTGTGGGCCCCCCACGCTGCAAATTTCAACCCACAGCCACCCCGGAAAATAGTGCATTCATTAGAGGCACCATTTTCTGGTGCTGTACCCCAACTCTTACAGTTGCCCTTGTGCTGGTGGCACACGGGTTCTCCATAATGGGACAGAAAGAACATGAATGCAATGTGGGTGATATTTTCTTTTTTTTTTTTTTTTTTACAGGAAAAAATGAAAGCAGACAATGAAATGAAAGAGCTGAGGAAAGATTGGGAAAATGAAAAAGGGACACTCAAACAAGAGCTCGAGCAGGTAGGGGATCATCTAGTGACATAAGATAGGTCTGATCATTTTTTTTTTGTTCCGAACAATGCACTAGGGCTTAATTTCGGGGGATGTCTTACAGCAATCGGTGACATAGAAATACCTGCTGTCACTCTCAGGTCAGGAGAGCCGCCGAGGATTGCTGAAATAAGACATCCCTCTGTTCTCTCCTTTCACTTGTAATGGGGTTAGTGAAAGGGTTAGTACAAGCCAGCTTAGCTCTTTGTAGACGTCTGGTGTTTGCTGCAGGGACCGCCGGGTTGCTTGTGCAGAGCAGCTGCTGACCGGTGGAGGAAGCCGAGAATAAAGAAACCAAGTTCAAACCGAGTAAATGAATGACAAGAACAGAGCTAGAAACATAGGGATATCTGGGTCAGAGTCCGGAGAATGTGATGTTACCCCTCTATAAATCACTTGTAAGGCCACATCTAGAAGAGTTAAAGTGTAGCAACTTGATCATTGTACAATATAGAAGGCCTCTCCGATAATGAGAGATTATGGAAGATGGACTTGTTTAGGTTAGAAAAAAAGACGCATGTTGGTCAATATAAAGGACTGGCATATGATTTATTCCTTCCAAGGACCTTGTAAAGGACCAAAAACAGTCATTACGTGTGGAGAAAGGGAGATTCTGGCATCCTACATAGGAAAGGGTTCTTTACAGTTAGAGCGGTCAGAGTGGGGAATGCCCGATGGCAGACACTATAACGGCTTTTATACAAGGGCTGGAGGATTTTCTTACAACAAACAATATTGGGGGTTGTGGGGGAAAGAATAACAGCCCCTCTCTGGCGCCTCCTTATCGCTAGGACAATCAGGGATTTGACCGAGAATAAGGAAAGGCCGCAGTTGCCCTGTAAGTGCTGCTTTATTAAGGCGTTCAGTGAGGGGTGCTGTATATATATATCACCAGTCAAGGCCAGGAATATATAATAACCCTTCAATCCATCACTGTCCAACGCTCCCCAATAACACAAGCACAAAATGCCGCCACTAGTTCCTTGTTCGATATAAGCCCGATCCGTGATCGGGATTATATCAGGGCCAGAAAACAACCCAAGTAGCGTATATTAAACGAGCACATGGACATGGGGCTCTTGGATTGAGATAAAAGAACAACCCAGAATTAAATAATGTATTTAACCCCTTCCCGACCTATGACGTTATAGAGACGTCATGAAAGTCGGTGTGTTCCCGGCCTATGACTTCTCTATAACATCATGGCTTCTTTGCAGTCCTGCAGCTCCGGTGACTGGCTCAGTGACAATCTGCAGGATCGCAAGGACCTATGCTTTAGCCCGGGGGGGGGCTTAGCACCCCCGTGGCTAAAGTCGCTCTGAGTGGCAGTTGAAAGTGAAACTGCCGATCAGAGCGAATCAGAGGGATTCACCACTCCAAATCTGATTGGAGATATCCAATCAGATCTGGAGGGGCGGATCGGCGGGTGCCCTCCCCCTCCTCCCGCTCCAGGGCTCATCAGGGGCCCCCCCCGTGCCTCTCATCCGCCCTCACCCTACTATAATCTATCTGTTGGCGGGCTGCACCCGCCAGTCAGTCTCATCAGCCTCCTCCCTGCTCAGCCTCACACCTGTCTGGCCCCCCACCTCCAGCCCTATGTCCTGTCGCCCCCCCCACCCACCTCTTCCGGAAGGCTTCACCCGCCGGTGCACCTGCCGGTCAGCCTCCTCTATTCCGGTGTGGTCCCCTCCTCCTCTCCCGGGCTTCTCGTCCTCACTGGTGGATCGTGAGTGAGGTAAGTATGAATGGATGGATGGATAGATGGATAGGTGGATGGATGGATGGGTGCATGCGTGGATGGATGGGTGCATGCATGGGTGGATGGGTGCATGCATGGGTGGATGGATGGGTGCATGCATGGGTAGGTGCATGCATGGGTGGATGGATAGGTGCATGCATGGGTGGATGGATAGGTGCATGCATGGGTGCATGGATGGATGGGTGCATGCATGCATGGGTAGATGTATGGGGGCATGGATTTGTGCATGGATTGATGTGTGCATGCATGGATGTGTGCGTGCATAGATGTGTGTGCGCGTGGATGGCTCTGCGTGCATGGATGTGTGCATGCATGGATGGATGGATGAGTGGATGGATGGATGTGTGCGTAGATGGATGTGTGCATGCGTGGATGTCTCTGCGTGCGTGGATGTGTGCGTGCGTACATGGATGTGTGCATGGATGGATGGGTGCATGCGTGGATGGGTGCATGTGTGGATGCATGCATGGATGGATGGGAGCATGGGTGGATGGATAGATGCATGGGTAGATGGATGGGTGCAACAAGGGATCAAGTGTCCTCTTGTTGTAGTCTCTGGGATCATAGTCATGGTGCACTGTATGACAGATCATTGCCATAAAGTGCACCATAACACTGACCCCAGAGACTGTAGGAAGAGGACACTTGATCCCTTGCTGCAATCTCTGGATGTAGCAGAGGCGATCGATCATCGTGGGACCTTCGTTGTGGACAACTTCGGAGGGGATCAAGCGTCGTGGGACCTTCGTTGTGGACTACGTCAGATCTTTATAATAAAGATGGAGTCCGAATTTTGTTTGTATTTTTTTTTCAAATAAAAAGATTTTTCTCTTGTGTGGTGTATTTTTTGACTATTTACTAGAGATTCCTAGTGGCCAGATCTAACATTGGCCCGACATTATGAATCTCGGGCTTAGTGCCAGCTGCCAATAAAAAAATCTGGCATTAACCCCTTTATTACCCAGTTTGCCACCGGCACCAGGGCAACTGGAAGAGCCTGGGATACAGCGCCAGAAAATGGCACTTCAATGAATGCGCCATTTTCTGGGGCAGCTGCGGGTTGCAATTCGCAGCATGGGGGGCCTAGAATGCTTGGGCCTCTCCATGCTGAGGATTCCAGCCCTCAGCTGCCAAGTTGTACCTGGCTGGACCAAAAATATGGTGGAACCCCACATCATTTTTTTTTCTAAAATCAGTTCTAGAAATAAAAAAAAAGGCCTTCCCTGTATTTTTAATAGCCAGCCAGATACAACTTGGCAGCTGGGGAGCTGTAATCCTCAGCGTGGAGAGAGCGAAATGTTGTGGGCCCCCCACGCTGCAAATTGCAACCCACAGCCACCCCGGAAAATAGTGCATTCATTAGAGGCACCATTTTCTGGTGCTGTACCCCAACTCTTACAGTTGCCCTTGTGCTGGTGGCACACGGTTCTCCATACGCGACATGGTGTTCGCTAACAATTTCAATGAAAAAGTAGCTCCAATTGTTAGCGGAAACCATGTCATGTATGGAGAGCCCCCTCCCTGTGTGTCTGAACATTGGAGCTCCCCCACAAGTGACCCCATTTTGGAAACTAGACCCCCCAAGGAACTTATCTAGATGCATAGTGAGCACTTTGAACCCCCAGGTGCTTCACAAATTAGTCCATAAAAGGACAAAAAAGAATTTTTGTGAAAAAAAAGTAATTTTTCATTTTTACGGATCAATTTGTGAAACATCTGGGGGTTCAAAGTGCTCACTATGCATCTAGATAAGTTCCCTAGGGGGGTCTTGTTTCCTAATATGGGGTCACTTGTGGGGGAGCTCCAATGTTTAGGCACAGAAAGACTCTCCAAACGCAACATGGTGTCCACAAACAATTTGAATGGAAAATTAGCTCAAATTATTAGCGGACACCATGTCGCATATGGAGAGCCCCTGTGTGCCTAAACATTGTAGCTCCCCCACAAGTGACCCCATTTTGGAAACTAGACCCCCCAGGGAACTTATCTAGATGGGTGGTGAGCACTTTGAACCCCAGGTGCTTCATAAATTGATCCGTAAAAATGAAAAAGTACTTTTGTTTTCACAAAAATGTTCTTTTAGCCTAAATTTTTTCATTTTCACATGGCAACAGGATAAAATGAATCCTAAAATGTGTTGGGCAATTTCTCCTGAGTACACCGATACCTCATGTGGTCATAAACCACTGTTTGGGCGTACGACAGGGCTCAGAAGGGAAGGAGCACCATTTCACTTTTTGAATGGAAAATTAGCTCCAAAAGTCAAATGGCGCTCCTTCCCTTCTGAGCCCTGCCGTGCGCCCAAACAGTGGTTTATGACCACATATGAGGTATCGGTGTACTCAGGAGAAATTGCCCAACAAATTTTAGGATGCATTTTATCCTGTTGCCCATGTGAAAATGAAAGAATTGAAAAAGAACATTTTTGTTGGAAAAATTAAAATGTCATTTTTGTTTCCACTTTGCTTTAGTTCTGTGAAGCACCTGAACGGTTAATCATCTTCTTGAATGTAGTTTGAGTAGCTTGAGGGGTGCAGTATTTGGAAGGTGTCACTTTTGGTGTTTTCTGTCATGTAACCCTCAAAGGCTTCAAATGTGATGTGGTCACTAAAAATGGTTTGTAAATTTTTCTGGAAAAATGAGAAATGCTGATGAACTTTGACCCTTATAAGTTCTACCAAGAAAATTATTTTCCAAAATTGTGCTGAGTAAAGTAACATGTGGAAATGTTATTTATTAACTTTTTGTGCACATACTCTGGTTTAGCAGAATAAAAATTCAAAATTTGAAAATTGCAAATTTCAAAATTTTACCAATTTTTGTTTCACAAATAAACGCAAAAATTATCGACCTAAATTTAATACTAACATGAAGCCCAATAGGTCACGAGTTTTTCTGATTTTATGTCCTATTTCGGTGAATCTCGACTGAGCCCCACCTACCAAACTACCAGACAAATGATTTGATAAATCTTTGAGGCGTTCTAGAAGAGACAGTAACACGGGGATCTCATTGTAACACACTGTCAGCTATGACCAAAGGCGCAGATTGGCAAACTGAAATATTCACAAGGCCAAATACTAAGACACTAAACAACCATTTTCGAGTAGTCAAACACCAAAGTGGAGACCATAATGGGACAGAAAGAACATGAATGCAATGTGGGTGATATTTTTTATTATTTTTACAGGCAGAAAGAAAGGCAGCCGCCAAATGAAAGCTTTACAGGAAAAACTGAACGAAGCAGAACGTGAAAAAAGCCAACTGAAAGAAGAGCTCGAGCAGGTAGGGGATCACCTAGTGACATAACATAGGTCTGATCATTTTTTTTTTGTTCCGAACAATGCACTAGGGCTTAATTTCGGGGGATGTCTTACAGCAATCGGTGACATAGAAATACCTGCTGTCACTCTCAGGTCAGGAGAGCCGCCGAGGATTGCTGAAATAAGACATCCCTCTGTTTCTCCCTTCACTTGTAATGGGGTTAGTGAAAGGGTTAGTACAAGCCAGCTTAGCTCTATGTAGACGTCTGGTCTTTGCTGCAGGGACCGCCGGGTTGCTTGTGCAGAGCAGCTGCTGACCGGTGGAGGAAGCCGAGAATAAATGAAACCAAGTTCAAACCGAGAAAATGAATGACAAGAACAGCGCTAGAAACATAGGGATATCTGGGTCAGAGTCCGGAGAATGTGATGTTACCCCTCTATAAATCACTTGTAAGGCCACATCTAGAGGAGTTAAAGTGTAGCAACTTGATCATTGTACAATAGAGAAGGTCTCTCCGATAATGAGAGATTATGAAAGATGGACTTGTTTAGGTTAGAAGAAAAGACGCATGGTGGTGAATATAAAGGACTGGCATATGATTTATTCCTTCCAAGGACCTTGTAAAGAACCAAAAACAGTCATTACTTGTGGAGAAAGGGAGATTCTGGCATCCTACATAGGAAAGGGTTCTTTACATTTTGAGCGGTCAGAGTGGGGAATGCCCGACGGCAGACACTATAACGGCTTTTATACAAGGGCTGGAGGATTTTCTTACAACAAATTTGGCACCCTGCCATTACAGGTAGCCACATGACCACCTAAGGCATGGATGGATTTCCACAACAGGTAACCCAATACATACAACATCTTCCACCCCAGAACAGTAGGGGGAGCTCCACTTGCTGCCTTAAGCAAGATCCCCTATAAATACTGGTGCTGGGGGAGGAGTTAGCCAGAGTGTGCAGTCATTAGAAAAACTGTGAAGACGTCCTGGTGTGTCGGAGCCGTGCTAGGCCCGAGCCAGTTGACCAGCCTAGCCAATGTGAGGGCATGAGAGTGAAGTCAAAGGCAAGGCTTAAGGAGTAGAGGAGCAGACTGGGAGCAGAGGAGCCATACCTGTTGACCCCAGGAAGCAACCCGGATACCGGAGTCCGAAGTCTGCAGGAGAGCATCAAGCCCAGCAGAAATACCGGTTCACTGAGGAGACTCCAGTCTCCTGGACACCTGTCACGCAACCAATAGGGGAGCCAGGGACCGCAGGAGTAGTCATAGCGGTAGCCACACAGAGGTTCTCGACACTACAGAACGGGTGAGAGAAAGACACAGAGGAGGTCAGACTTGTTCTACAGGTCAGAGACTTCAACAAGGAAAAGAGACAAGGAGACCTTATCCATCACTCAAAATGGAAATCCAGAAGTGCCTCCTAACCACCTGGAAGTACCCTGGACAGTGCCTGCAATACCATCAGTACAGAAACGATTCACAGTGGGTGTGTCAGTTTGTCCATCCCTGAACCCATCCGGCCTAGAGACCGTCGCAGTGGCCCGGTAGCCCAACGATTTCCCTGTGCAAATCCCCATCACCTCAACACTGCCCCAGGGACCCCGCTCTACCTGTAGGGAGCTGTACCACCCAAGCTGCCCGTCCATCATCCCCAGAGGTCTGAATCAGCGCTGGTGCCTTCACCAGAATCACAGGTGGCATCAAGACACTTATCCATTAACCATATTCAGTGAACCCAGGTAGGCCCGGCAACCAGCCTGGACAGCACGCCATATCAGTACCGGTTCCATAGACCCTAGTCAGTACACAACAACATTGGGGGTTGTGGGCAAGTAACAGCCCTCTCTGGCGCCCTTATCGCAGGACAATCAGAGATTGACGAGTAATAAGGAAGGCCGCAGTTTCCCTGTAAATCCGCATCTAATCCAGGCGTTCATAGGGTGCTGTATATACATCACCAGTCCAGGCCAGGAGTATATAATAACCTTCCAGTCCATCACTGTCCAACGCTCCCCAATAACACAAGCACAAAATGCTGCCACTAGTTCCTTGTTCGATATACACCCAGTCCGTGATCGGGATTATATCAGGGCCAGAAAACAACCCAAGTAGCATATATTAAACGAGCACACGGACATGGGGCTCTTGGATTGAGATAAAAGAAAAACCCAGGATTAAATTATGTATTTAATAGCCGTAAGGGCACACTAGAGTAATAACAATATTTACAGATATTACAGTCAGCTATGCAAATAAAAAGGTATTAGACACAACAGGCATGTGATGCACCCCCAGGCTATGTGGTACTCGGGAACCGGGCAGTGCTCTCTCACTGGGGTATCAAGGTAGTCGTGACCCTTTCCCGTGTTCTGGGATCAGTCCAAAAAGCGGGTATTTACAAGGGATTTGTCATGACACCACCCGGGGTATGTGGTTAGTAGAACCACCGCTGCCGTATTCCTGCTGGAGACGGTGACTTAGGGCAGCGTGGATGGTAAGCCCTCCTCGGGTAGGGCTGAGGGTCCTCTGGGCAGGAGTAGTAGTATTGGATGGATGTAGTGAGGTTTTATGCTGGGTACAAGTCACTTACTTCAAAGTTGCAGCTCCTCCAGCCAGTGTGCAGGGACGACCGTCTGTGACTCCTCAGGTGGGATTCAATTGCAACATTTGCTGCTGCAGCTCTGCACAGTGCTGGTTGTCCTAGTGCCGGACATGGGGCTGGAAAGAAAGCAGTCTCAAGCAGGGATGAAAATAATCGAATTTTGACAAACAGATGAGTTCTCAGGGTACTTTACTCAATCTTTGGCAGCTGTTCACAACAGTTAGAATTCCTTCAGTACAGTTCACAACCTTTTACAGTGCTCCCTCAACTCAACTGTGCAGCTCTGGTAGCTTTTCTGTGTTGCTCCCTCAAAGTCCTTTCAGGCCCTTCTCTCAGTATTAACTTAATACCTCACCCACGGGTTTGGTCTGGTCGTCGCGGACTCACAGGTGAATGTTTCCCTCACAGTCAGGATCACCAGTCCTAGTATGACAACTGTGTTCCTAGTCCGTGGTGGAAAGTTAGGCTGCAGGTCATAAAGCACCTGCCCCACACCGGTGTGTCTCGTGATTAGGGTCCGGAATCCTTGGTCACCTCTTCAGAGCCGGTTTTCTGGTGTTGGCCTAGCCCTCCAGAGTCCCAGGTTCAGATATTTGGGCACACCAGGCTTCTTCTTTCAGTCACTGTCCTAAGGGCTCCTCCGCCCAGCACGAGTCTATCAGGCTGCTGGGCCCTTGTCCTCCCACCTTCCTCAGCTGTGGAGTCTCTTTCAGTCTTTCCCCTTCCCGTCGCTTCCAGGCTGTGAAGTAGGCTTTCTCTCCTAGGGGTCTGTGCCTCTCAGGATTCTGCGTCTCCACGGAGCCCAAAACTGTCTGGGAAGTCTCTCTCTATTCACTCTCCAATTCAATACCATCTGTCTCCTTCTGCTCCTAGGTTTTGTTTAGGTCACTCCACCCACTTTGTCAGTGTCCTCCTACGTTCCATCCACTTTTCTACACCCGCCACCCCTTGCCCAACCTGGGGTCCTAGACGTAGGGTCGGTGTTTGTGTGGTGTGGGTGTGTTTTGCAACCACCTTGCTTACCTGGCTGCACTTCCCTCTTGTGGCCACCTGACCGAAGGAACGCCACACATGCAGACAAATGTAGTTCAGTTACCAGTTTCCTTGCTGCTGGTGGCCGCATGGAGGCAGTGTAGAGTCACAGGGTTTCCTTGGGTATACTCCTAGCACGTATTGTGACATGTCCCCTCAGAAGTGATGCACTGCCATAACATGGCAGGGGGATTTGTCAACCTGAGCCCCACCTACCAACCTCCCACCTGATGACCTCGGTGGAATGTTTTTTTATCAGACCTACAGTTAGATATGAAACTGTAGCCTTCCCCATAGTTCTGCTTGGGAGCATCGTAGGTGGGAGATTTTGATGCCATATTTTCAGTTATGAATTTATCTTTCCAATGGTAGGACACACGACATATCTGTGGTCATCCCACTGGCCAATATTAATTTTGGGGTAGTTAGGAATGTCAGACAGTTAAGCAGCAATATGCCTTATGATCCTACATCTCTACCGATGTCAATATTAGGTTTGTCATATCTATGTGAGTTATGTGTAGTGTATGTTTGATACCTTTGTCCTGGCTTTGGGGTGTCTAGCAGATATTCTGTGATGTCCTCATGAGACCTGAACCTTAGAAAGTCATTTCTCCACCTTTACATACAGACTCAGGAGGGGGCTTTCCTTTCTATAATTAACTTATTGTTTCCTATCTGCCAGCTAAAACCATTTGCTAGGGAGCGATTTGTAGCTTGATGGTTCATCCTGGAAAACGTCTTGCTTGGCCCAGGATGGGGCCTCCGGGTACAAAAGGGTTCTTTTGTGTCTTAATTTAAATAATGACCCCTAGCCATCTGTTGGTTTTCCTGAACCCTGTAGCTAGGGTTCCTGATGGAGGGGTTACGAGCCTGTCACTACCTAATATATGAGAATTACCATATGGACGTATTGGGCTTTGTAATTGATTGATCGTATTATTGGGATATATTCCCCATCGATCACAGGGGTTATAAGTAATCAAGTGATAGAGGATGTATAAATGATCAACGCAGGTTGAACTTGATGGACCTGTGTTTTTCAACCTCCATAACTGTGTGGTCAAACAGAATAAAAAGACAAGTGAGAACGTACTGTGTCAATCCAGATTGGCCATCCAGAGGGTAATCCAGAAGTTTTCTTAGTTGAAATTGGTAAATTTTGCATTTACCCCAGGAGCTTGGCTGGAAGTGTTCACCCAAATGTAGTGAGAACTTGGCCTAATTATGTCAGTCTGGGTCCAGGATAGGGGAGATTTGATCTTCTGTGGGTTTTATGAAAAGGAGATTGGGTGGACCAGTGTTTCCCAACCAGTGCCAGTCTCCAGGCCAGTGATTGTATTCCCCAGATACAGATATGAACAAATGATGACAGAGAAATTCATAGACTTTCTGAAGAACATCACTGCCGTTAGATTCCTTTTACTCTTAAAGGTGTTGTCCACTACTTCAATAAGCCTTTCTCATTCCCCATATTTGACCCCATTAAAATAAAAAAGCCTATACTCCCCTCGGCTGTCAGCGCTGTTCCAGCGGTGTCTGCACTCGCTCTCCTGGGGATCACTTGAGGTTGTCACGTCACGCGAGTCCAGTTCCCAATCACCGTCGGCTCCACTGTCCTCGCCTTCAAACAAATGATTCATTATCATGAAATAAGCGGCAGCCAAAATTTTCGCTTCATGTTAAATATAAGTCTGAAGGCGAGGGCGGTGGAGCCGGCGGTGATTCGCCACTGGACTCGCGTGATGTAACAACCTCAAGTGAGTCCCGGGAACGTGTGCGGCGACACCGCTGGAACAGCACCGACACTGCATTGTCCAAGTAGTGTACAACGTCTTTTAAGTTTCTACTTCTAGATGTTTCATTTATTCCTATTCATTATTTGTTCGTAGTTACAGACAAATGATTGGATAAATCTTT
Source organism: Allobates femoralis (assembly GCA_033576535.1). Taxonomy (NCBI): domain Eukaryota; kingdom Metazoa; phylum Chordata; class Amphibia; order Anura; family Aromobatidae; genus Allobates; species Allobates femoralis. The sequence continues at coordinate 33,444 of JARQOC010000807.1, read as the reverse complement.
GAGGCGTTCTAGAAGAGACAGTAACACCGGGGATCTCATTGTAACACACTGTCAGCTGTGACCAAAGGCGCAGATTGGCAAAGTGAAATATTCACAAGGCCAAATACTAAGACACTAGACAACCATGTTTGAGTAGTCAAACACCAAAGTGGAGACCATAATGGGACATAAAGAACATGAATGCAATGTGGGTGATATTTTTTATTATTTTTACAGGCAGAAAGAAAGGCAGCCGCCGAAATGACAGCTTTACAGGAAAAACTGAACGAAGCCGAAAATGAAAAAAGCCAACTGAAAGAAGAGCTCGAGCAGGTAGGGGATCATCTGGTGACATAAGATAGGTCTGCTCATTTGTTTTTTTGTTCCGAACAATGCACTAGGGCTTATTTTCGGGGGATGTCTTACAGCAATCGGTGACATAGAAATACCTGCTGTCACTCTCAGGTCAGGAGAGCCGCCAAGGATTGCTGAAATAAGACATCCCTCTGTTCTCTCCCTTCACTTGTAATGGGGTTAGTGAAAGGGTTAGTACAAGCCAGCTTAGCTCTATGTAGACGTCTGGTCTTTGCTGCAGGGACCGCCGGGTGGCTTGTGCAGAGTAGCTGCTGACCGGTGGAGCAAGACGAGAATAAAGAAACCAAGTTCAAACCGAGAAAATGAATGACAGGAACAGCGCTAGAAACATAGGGATATCTGGGTCAGAGTCTGGAGAATGTGATGTTACCCCTCTATAAATTACTTATAGGGCCACATCTAGAAGAGTTAAAGTGTAGCAACTTGATCATTGTACAATATAGAAGGCCTCTCCGATAAGGAGAGATTATGAAAGTTGGACTTGTTTAGGTTAGAAAAAAAGACGCATGTTGGTCAATATAAAGGACTGGCATATGATTTATTCCTTCCAAGGACCTTGTAAAGGACCAACAACAGTCATTACTTGTGGAGAAAGAGGGATTTTTGTGTACTCCCCATAAAATCCTTTTCTTTGAGCCATCATTGGTGGACACAGGACCATGTATTATGCTGTTATCCCTAGGAGGCTTGACACTAAGTGAATTCTGAAAGAAACAGAACAGATTGGCTCTTCCCCCACACAATACACCCCCTGACTGGGCCAGGCCCCGACCAGTTTAGTGACCAAGCAGTAGGAGAATAGGTATAAACAATGGAGTACAACCAAAGTTAACATGCCAAACTCAGATATAAAGAACCAGAAAAAAACAATGCCCGAAATGGGCAACAGGGTTGGGTGCTGTGTCCCCAATGATGGCTCAGAGAAAAGGATTCTACTGTGAGTACACAAAAATCCCTTTTTCTCCTGAAGTGACCGGCAGTAAGGCCGGGGGTGTGTGTCTGTGATCTGCTTCAACAAAATCCCCATACTCGGATTTAACGGGAGGAAACATTTCTTTACTATTAAACATGGTGATAACACATTCAACTGGTTTGGCTGCACATATAGAGAAGATTGAGTCCCCTGATATTCAGCTCCGGATGCACGGCAAACAAACAAAGAAAACAAAACAGTACTGGCAATCTCTTTCCCTAGCTTTCCCTCAATGTACGTTACCAGTCTATAACAGCAGATGGTGTAGCTCCCACGTCGCAGGCCTGGGGTCTAACGATGGCGATTCCAGGGGAAGCGATGAAGGGGGTCTCCTCAGTCCTCTCCACAGGTACTGGTTTATAGTCTCTCAGTCAGAGCAAAAAAAGAAGGGAGTATAGGTTTCGAAGATGGCTCCCTTGTGTCCGTCACAGTCTCTGAATAAGCTCTAGGAGTGCGATGCTCTGTAGTCAGGTTAGGCTCATGGTAACAATGTTCTGCAGCCTGAGGGTTGTCGCAACGGCTTCCGCGGCGTGATCTTTCCAGAGAGTTGTTGCAAGGAAGACCTCTCTCAAGAAGAACCCACAGGCAGGTCCGTCCTGGTAGAGCTCTGTTCCTTCTCTGTTTCCTGCACTTTTTCTTCCTCAGCACAAGGCTGATGTGGGAGGGGATCAGCAGTTGGTGTAATCGCAATTTCAGCACTTGTCCACAAGGGGGCAGTATTAGACTGTGTAATGTCCACTTCAGTGTCCATTTCAATAATAATACAGTCAGGGCTACCCACTCCGTTACACTCCTATGCCTCATTGGGGGACACAGAACCATGGGACGTCCTAAAGCAGTCCCTGGATGGGAAAATAAAACCCATAACCCAGGAATGAGACACTCCTGCACATTTAAAAGAGAATACTTTTGTGGGGAGGTGCACCACAGCCGCCTGTAGCACACGTCTGCCATGGCTTGCAACCGCAGAAGCCTGAGTATGAACCCTATTGTGTTAGGGAGGGGGCTTTCCTTTCTTTAATTAACTTTTTGTTTCCTATCTGTCAGCTAACACCATTTGCTAGGGAGCGATTTGTAGTTGGATGGTTCATCAAGGAAAACGTCTTGCTTGGCCCAGGATGGGGCCTCCGGGTACAAAGGGGTTCTTTCTCCTTCGCCTCATTGGGGGACACAGACCATGGGTGTTATGCTACTGTCCACTAGGAGGCGACACTAGGCAATATCTGAAAAAGAGTAATTGACTCCTCCTACGTAGCATACACCCCCTGGCTGGGCCTTTACCCGACCAGTTTTTGCTTAGTGTCTTAGGAGTGCAGACCTCTTTATTTTTTCTCTTACTTTTTTTTCTTTACTTTTTACTTTTTTTCCTTTCCTCTCAAGAGGACATTACAGGGAGGAGTATTGCAGCCTTCATACTCGCCAGGATGCGAGTCAAGGCTGTTGCACCATACTCCTTCCTCGTCTGCACATGGTCAGGGGACCATGTTGGATAGCTCATGGGAGAGCTAACCTCCCCGGTCTCGGGTCGAGGTTCCAGGTATGTTGCCACAGGGTCCTCCGGAGGCTGCAGGGTTCCTGGCCTGCCACAGGGTCCTCCGGAGGCTGCAGGGTTCTGACCTGCCACAGGGTCCTCCGGAGGCTGCAGGGTTCTGGCCTGCCACAGGGTCCTCCGGAGGCTGCAGCAGACTTGCTGACCGGAGGGATCCGGTCACAGAAGGGAGTGCAGGGCTCCGGATGGAGCACACAGGGACCATGAGGGCTCCTTGCCTGCCTTCCTCCCCCCCCCCCCCCCCCGTGCGCCTGCATGTTTCCCCTGTCTTTTCCCTGCCTGTGGATGCAGAAAGAAAGAATCCTAAGGCATCCACAGCCCCCCTTATGGCCTCGTCATCGGGGACCCCTTTTTGGGGTCCGTGGTTCTCCTTTGCTTCCTCCTGCGGGGACTTTTTAGTCCTCCGCGCCGACCCCCACTGTTTTTCGGGGCCGAGAATTAATCTAGGCCCCGGCTTCGGCCTAGCGCTGGCCGCCACGCCCCCCGCACGCCCCCACGATTACATCGCAGAGCGCGTCATGCGGGAGGCGGGCCTGTGGTTTGGCGCTCCTCGCTCCCCGCGAGACCTGCGCTGTTTACCACGCCCCCTCCTCCAGTGTTGAATCTGCTCCGACCGGAGCCGCTGCCCACGGACCGCAGCTAGGATGGGGGCTCTGAATAGCAGCACCGCTCTAGCAGGTGCTGAACCGAGCGTTTTTTGGCGCCGGTTCTTTAAGTTCCAGGTTCCCCACCGTTGCCTTTTTTAAGGGGGGTAGTCTGAGGGAGCAGTTCAGTTATAACAGGAGCCCTACAGATAGGGCTCCTCCGGGAATGCCTAATGCATGAATCCTATTATGCACAGTGTGTCTCACATGTACTCATGTGAAGACCATTCATGCATAGGTTTTTCTGTGGTATGTTTTCTACTGTGTTTTTCTCTTCAGTCAGCAGTACATATGCAGCAGTTCATCCCTGCTGCTCCTCTCTCAACCCCCACCCCTCAGGCTGTGTATGTTTGCACTGAGTCTTTGCAGACAGCAGGAGATTAAGCTGCGCTTCGCTTATTCCCATAGACAAAGACCTCTCCCACCTGGAGGGGTATATCAAGCGAGGACTTCAGTTGAGGATACTGTGCCTATAGAATAAGGCAATGTGGTCTGATCAGGAGTTCTATGTAGTAATGTGGACAGCTTGTCCAGGCCTCATAAGGCTTTGCCCCTAATGGCCCAACATCCTCCTTCCCAGATCATCCACAGTGGGGTACTCAGAAGGAAGCGAGATTCCCTTCAGCTGTCCGACATGTTCTTCTAGATCGGATGCTGGGTTGAAGTGGAGACTCTTTCTCTTCTCAGTCATACTCACCCATCACCCCCGCAGCTGGGGGTACTGTTGCAGTCGTCATGTTTCAAGACTGCATGACATTGTCACGTTCTTCCTTTGCCACCCACATTGGGCAGCTGCATAGACGTTGAAACCTCTCTATGTCTGTCCGCCATCCTTCCTCCGTGCCAACAGTTGGGCCTCTGACGGACGGCTACAATGCCGGGTCTCCAGGTCCTCTAGACGGTAGTCATGGGCCCCAGCTGTCCTCGCTATCTCACCAAGGTTCCTATTTAACAAGGGATCACTCTCAGGAGCAATAGTTTGATGAGCTTTCCCGTTGGTATTACAACAGGGACTAGGTGTGGTTCCCTCACCATTGGTTTCCACGACTCCGGGTCAATCACCCGGCCTAGGAACACAGCTGATCTTCCTGCAAAGAATATGTACTCAGCTCCTACGAGAGGGCCAAGCGTTCTCACGATGGACGGTTACTCTTCGATCCTGGACCCCTCCGGACTCTGGAGACGCAGGTTTTCGAGGATCACTATCCCCTCTCACACAGAGGATTCAAGGACGGTTCTCTGGCACCTGAGGCTCCTTGCATGCTCCTCCCTCAGCTCCCCTCTGTTGAGGTGCAGTTTTTGGCGTTAAAACCCCTGGTTATATTCCACACTCCTTACTCAGCTCCCCTCTGGCGGGGTGCTGGGTCACGCTTAAGAGTGCTGTAGGTTTTTTCTTCTTCCTCCTCTCCTTCTGATGGAGACTCTGGTCGAGGTTGAGGCATCAGGAGCCTACCTTGCCTACCTCCCCAAGCTACAAAACATCAAAATGCTGGGATGCAAGACGCGGTACAAATGGACCTGCGGCCACTCGCCACACCTGTCCATAGCAGGTGACTTGAGAAAACGGGTGCAAGTGCTATGACAAGTACCAACCTAAAGCAGGATCTGCTGGTGTCCTTAATCTACACAGACCCAACTCTGGTCGCATGACTCTCAGGTGGGCCGTCCGGTACGCAGCATGGCCGTGTGTACGGTCCCCGTTCTTCCTCACTCGGAAGTCCCTTCAACAGTTGCACAGCACAACTAAGTCGCTCTCTCCCTCAGCACACCGCCCTACGCAAGCGACGCCTGGTCCTAGATCTCCTAAATCTAGCTTGCATGCCCTCATTCATGCAGCAACCATTGTACGGACGTAATGGCTGCAGAAGTTTTTTCCTTCAGGATGGGCGTTTGGCACACGTTAGTAAGGCAGAACCTGCCCCTACGGAATCCATCACAGGTTTTTCCTTGTTTGCAGGCACACTGAGACTTCAGGATGCAGGAGCTTCGTCCTGGCACTGCCTAACCGGCTATTCTCCCAGTGGAACATAGGGTTTCTGACCCCTAACAACGGCCTTTTTTGGTTTCACCCAGTTGTCTCGCCATTCCTGGAATGTCTCGCCATTCCCGGAAGTTGCGTCTACTGAGGGCGACGATACCTTGGCGCCCTGATTTCCCGCATACCACTACAAACGGAAACTGTTATCTCCTCGTACCTCCTCCGACCACAATGGATGACGCCTTGGGCGACGGTTCCTATGTGTTCCGATCTCCCCCTGCCGTGATGATGCAGTCGAGGATGCAGTCGTGGGCGACGGTTCCTATGCGTTCCGTTCTCCCCCTGCCATGACGGATGCAGTCGTGGGCGACGGTTCCTATGCGTTCCGATCTCCCCCTACTATGACTGATGCAGTCGTGGGCGACGGTTCCTATGCGTTCCGATCTCCCCCTGCCACGATGGATAAAGGCCTGGGCGACGGTTCCTATGCGTTCCGATCTCCCCCTGCCACGATGGATAAAGGCCTGGGCGACGGTTCCTATGCGTTCCGATCTCCCCCTGCCACGATGGATAAAGGCCTGGGCGACGGTTCCTATGCGTTCCAATCTCCCCTGAAAACTGCTTGCCACGGACGCTCAACATCAATCTCCTCACAATGGATATCTGAGTTTACGGCGGATGGCATAGCTCCGGGCCAGTTTTCGATCTCCCCAGTCGCCTCCGGCTCCTGGGTTGCAGCATACTGAAGACCATCACAACAGCTGAAGCAATGCCACAGGCTGTATGGCACAGTTCCTGATACTACTGCAGTCTCCCCAGCCGCCAATGGCCCTGGGTTTTAGCGCACTAATGATCCCAAACCAGCTGGATCACATCAGGCATACTGAGTACAGCTCTGCCACCCGGGAAAAGAGCAGGATATTGGCACGCCATTCAGAACCGGCTGTATTCTATACGCCTTCACCTAGGCAGAGAGGGTCTTTCCTCCCAGATCGCTTGAGAAGCTATCCACTGGAGCTACAAGGTTGCGCTTGGAAACGATATATTAGGTGCTGTGCCCTAGTGGTAAGCACAGCTGCCTACCAACGCTAAGGTGCCCGGTCCGTGCCGGGTACAGGCATCTTGCTAATCTTCAGTCATAGTTCCTCTCGCCTGTATTTTTTTCCCGGACTATGGATGGTTCATCAGTTCCATTTGACGAAGCTAAATACATCTTGGTTGTCACGTTATTCACCAGGTAGCCAACTTCTACAGTCATGGATATACTGGGCAAACCCTTTCCCAGTGGAGCAGTCTTTCTCCTGTCGGACTGTCGTTGATTGGTGGTTTTTTCCTTTTCATCGGTTCTTGGCTTCCTCGAGTTCTCTAGGCTGAGGACGGATACGATAATCCGTTCCTGACTACAGTTCTTTCCCTTGTATGTTTCTATCTGCATATCCTACAGGAAGCACGCACAATCACATCCAACGACGGGTCCCCTCTCCTTTGGGCCCACTTTCCACCCAGACAGTCCAGGAGCTTGACCTACTTCGACATGTCGCTGACAGCAGATGTCAACTTGTACTCTGTCTAGGTTTACTGTTCATGATTCATTTCTGCCCAGACGGTTGATGTCCTGTCCTCGCCGGCACACCCCATAGTTTTGGGGGTTCTTGTCTCTCACATTCAGTACATTTGGGCATCCATGGCAGCATGGATGTTTATTTTATATGTGTGTGTATATGAGGGAGGACCTACTTCTCACTCGCAGTGGTCTTCCACGCGTAGTGGCTTTCTTCCTGGGTATGCCCTTGGTTTTTTTGGCCTCCCTTACCGGTTCGTTCACAGGTGTTTATTGGTGATTCTCCCTTTGGTCCTATTGCCAGAGACCTGAGTTTTTTATTTCCAAAAATTTTGTTGTCTTTCTCAACAAGTTTCTTTATGCTGTTCCCACAAGTATGTGTCGTTCTGGAGACGCTTCCATTACCGGTTCATACTGTTTGGCTGTGGCGTTTCCTATAGCAGCCTTTACTCCACCTTAGACGGTGGTTTTGACCAACGCGGTCGCCCTTATGAAGATGGGTTTTTTTCATCTCATCTGCAAATCCTTTTTCCTTACCATCCCTGTGCCTGGCGCCGGGGCAGTGAATAATGTTGGGTGCGCTCGGTTCTCTGTCACACCTTTTGTTCCTGTATGGACATTTCCACACATGCAGAGGCCGAACTCTTAGGTCTTTTTTCCCTCGGAATGATACCATGGGACTATGCCAGGTATCCTGGTCACGGGTCTACTACCTTAGCACTGCTGGCTAGAAATAGTATCGTTTTTGGTTACTGCATACCAAGCTTCTCTACTCCTAGGGAAGGAGTATCCTGGTTCGTTGGTGCCAGGTCTATGTACAACCAGGTGTGCTCTCTTGCCACCTGAGTTAGTCTTTGTTTTCGGTAATCTTTTTGACGTCTATACTCAAGCGTTACCAAACGCAACTCTGGGTACCACCTCGGTAGTGCGTTTTTTTGTTTTAAAGTGTTTATGACCATATTCTCTACCCACCCAGGGACTGCTTTAGGACGTCCCACGGTCTGTGTCCCCCAATGAGGCGAAGGAGAAAAGGAGATTTTTGTGTACTCACCGTAAAATCCTTTTCTCTTAGCCTCTAATTGGGGGACACAGCTCCCACCCTGTTGTCCGTATCGGGCTTTGTGGGTATTGTTTCTATCTTAAATGCTTTCCTGTATACATGCCTTTTCTTTAGGCTTTACTTTCGTTGAGCTCATATTGTCTTTCTGTTCGGCTCTACGGTCCTTTGGCGTCATATATATAGTCGCCCTTGTCTGGCCTGTTTCTTGTCACTGTCGTCTTCTCCTACTGCTTTAGCACAAAACTGGTCGGGTAAAGGCCCAGCCAGGGGGTGTATGCTACGTAGGAGGAGTCAATTACTCTTTTTCAGATATTGCCTAGTGTCGCCTCCTAGTGGACAGTAGCATAACACCCACGGTCTGTGTCCCCCAATTAGAGGCTAAGAGAAAAGGATTTTACGGTGAGTACACAAAAATCTCCTTTTTGTGTCTTAATTTAAATTATGACACCTAGCCATTTGTTGGCTTTCCTGAACCCTGTAGCTAGGGTTCCTGATGGAGAGGTTACGAGCCTGTCACTACCTAATATATGAGAATTACCATATGGACGTATTGGGCTTTGTAATTGATTGATCGGATTATTGGGATATATCCTCAATCGATCACAGGGGTTATAAGTAATCAAGTGATAGAGGATGTATAAATGATCAACGTAGGTTGAACTTGATGGACCTGTGTTTTTCAACCTCCATAACTGTGTGGTCAAACAGAATAAAAAGACTAGTGAGAACGTACTGTGTCAAACCAGATTGGCCTTCCAGAGGGTAATCCAGAAGTTTTCTTAGTTGAAATTGGTAAATTTTGCATTTACCCCAGGAGCTTGGCTGGAAGTGTTCACCCAAATGTAGTGAGAACTTGGCCTAATTCTGTCAGTCTGGGTCCAGGATAGGGGAGATTTGATCTTCTGTGGGTTTTATGAAAAGGAGATTGGGTGGACCAGAGTTTCCCCACCAGTGCCAGTCTCCAGGCCAGTGAGTGTATTCCCCAGATACAGATGTGAACAAATGATGACAGAGAAATTCATAGAATTTCTGAAGAACATCACTGCCGTTAGATTCCTTTTACTCTTAAAGGGGTCGTCCTCTACTTCAATAACCCTTTCTCATTCCCCATATTTGACCCCATTAAAATAAAAAAGCTTATACTCCCCTCGGCTGTCAGCGCTGTTCCAGCGGTGTCAGCACTCGCTCTCCTGGGGATCACTTGAGGTTGTCACATCACGCGAGTCCAGTTCCCAATCACCGTCGGCTCCACTGTCCTCGCCTTCAAACAGGTTTTGCGTTGTGTGCAGGTTGTGTGTATTGTGTGCAGGTTGTGTGTATTGTGTGCAGGTTGTGTGTATTGTGTGCAGGTTGTGTGTACTGTGTGCAGGTTGTGTGTCTTTTGTGCTGGTTTTGTTGTGTATTGTGTGCAGGTTTTGTGTATTGTGTGCAGGTTTTGTGTATTGTGCGCAGGTTTTGTGTATTGTGTGCAGGTTGTCTGTATTGTGTGCAGGTTGTCTGTATTGTGTGCAGGTTATGTGTATTGTGTGCAGGTTGTGTGTATTGTGTGCAGGTTGTGTGTATTGTGTGCAGGTTTTGTGTATTGTGTGCAGGTTGTCTGTATTGTGTGCAGGTTGTCTGTATTGTGTGCAGGTTACGTGTATTGTGTGCAGGTTGTGTGTATTGTGTGCAGGTTGTGTGTATTGTGTGCAGGTTGTGTGTATTGTGCGCAGGTTTTGTGTATTGTGCGCAGATTTTTCCCCCATATAGCACTGTGGGTAACAACACTAGATGAAGTCAGATAAGCCAATGATTTCATTAATGGATTCCATTAAAACCACATAAAAAGAGTAATTTAAGACAAATACATCAGAAAGTCTGCCATTAACCCGCTAATTCCAAGTGCAACCCAAATTGTAACTTCTATTCTTCTTTCTATTATTTTGCATGTAAAGGAAAAAATACATGAGAAAGAGAAGCCCAGCCCCATCACAGCGGATGACGAGCAGGTACTCCTATACTTCCCCTCAGTCTTTGACTCTCTGCATGCTCTGATTTGTGACTGTATTTCATTAGTATATACACGATATTGAGAAAAGTATTGGGACACACTTCTTAATTTTTGCATTCCGGGTTTTCATCCCCCGGTGTATAGAATCAGGCCCTTCACCATACCATCTGCTTTTACAAACATTTGTGAAAGAACGGCTTGTGGTAAAGAGTTACCTGATGCCAGTTTGGTCCTTTAATAGGACGTACCTAGAACAAGTTAGTTTATGAAACATTGTACTCCCCCCAGTTAAATGAGTGGAAGCGTTTAAGATCCTTCAACCATGAAAAGTAGAGGCCAAGTAGCGTTTCAGAGCCGGGTCACCAAGTGCTGAGGAACAGAGGTCAGATAATCCACCGGCGCTCTGCTGACTCCAAACCTCCTCTGGTATTACCATTATCCCAAACACTGTCCCCCGATGGGGGCTTCAAGGCCGAGCAGCTGCCTGCAGCCGTGCATCACCAAGCACAATGCTGAGCGTCGTAAAGCTGCCACCTCTGGAATCTGGAGCAGTGAGAATGTGCTCAGATAACACTTATCTATTTTTCTGTCTGAGGTTTGGTAAATGCCAGGAAAGCATTATCTGTCTGACAGCACCATGCCCGCTGTAAAGTGTGCTGGAGGATGCAGAATATTTTTATAATATTTTTTTTAGGATTTGGCTTATGCCCTTTAGTTCTAGTGAGGGAAATGCTTAATTCTACCAAGGAATTTTGAACCATTCTAGCTTGTAACTTTATGAAATGAGTTTGGGGGAGGCTCTTTTCTGTTCCCTATAGCGGTGCCCCAGTACACAAGGTCCATAAATACATTATTGGGAGAGTTTGAGGTGGAAGAATGAGTGGCCACACAGAGCCCTGACCTCAACCCCATCCAACACCTTTGGAATGAAGATCAGAGATTGAGAGCCCGGCCCTTGTCTCCAAAATCTGGCACAAATGCTCTTCTGGATAAATGTGTAAAATTCCCACAATCACCTCCAAAAACTCACAGTAAACCTTGCCGTAATGGTGGAAGCTGCAATAGGTACTAACTCATTAATATTATAATATTTGATTAAAAGAGCATGAGATGGCGTTCAGCTCGCGTGAAGCGATCCAGCTGCCCATGCAGCCAGACGTAAATGCTGTAATGAGGATCAGCCAAGGTATTTATTAATATTATAAGGATATTCTAAAGCTCGCAGAGTAAGTGTAGGTCCATATTTCTCCAATAAAGTATTTTAGAGGAAGGGAATGTTATACACAGTGCAGCTTAATGCAATAAGCCACGTACTGCCCCCTTGAGGTCTGTACTAGACATGACATGGTGTGTCACATTTGCCACTGTTACTCCTGCGGCTCTGTACAGACAATACACTCGATTATCTCTCCCTGTTGCCATTGGGTTTTCAGTCTTAAGTCAGACATGGATATAGGCCATCATATATGAGGCCGATTATAAAGGGTCTTATCCTTTGAGTGAAAGCATTCATGTTATGTTACTGATGTAAATACTTAAGTCCCCAAAAAAAGGCTGAGAAAAGTATTCCAGGAGTTATACCTTATATAATATAATCTTTCTGTTTAGCCAATAAAAGTATCACTCCGAGAATACTTTTCTCAACCCTTTTTTTTGGGACTTAAATATTTACATCGATTTCCCTGGCTAGCACGGTACCACAATATTATTTTGTATTGTACTTTGTAAGTTTATGTTACCAAACTCTTATGTCTAATACCTGTAACCCAATAGAATCAACATAAAGGCTATGTAAGATCACTATTAGAGATGTGAGGTAGCGCTTACTGAGGGTGTTAGGGGATGCTCTTTTGGCAGCAGAAGTAAAGCACATAGGAACAGTCTCATGTTTAAATCAGTCCGGCTGGTTTATTAAGATCTCATCAACTGCTACATAGTTCATATAAACCAACAGAACTTATTATGACCGTGGGTCTGTTCCAAGGGCGGGTGTGCCCGCATGGCATATACACTTACTCCATTATAGTGTCCGCTGCCTCTCTGGAATCACAGGCTCCTGTGTGTTTCAGACCCTCAGTAGACTCCAGCCTCCTGAACTCGGAGAGACCCCAAGGTCTCCTCACCGTGTGTCTTCCAGGATGCCAGCCACTTCCAAGCATGCCATCCCAGGTGCTTTCCCAGGACAGTGGCTCCTCCAAACACCAAGAGCGAGCCTTCACAGGTTCTGCCAGTCTCTGTCTCCGGGACCTCAAGCGTGTCCCCAGTGTGTCTCCAGGAAAATGGTATCTCCAACCATTCCCAAACACACAGAGCCCTTCCTTGCATCAGAGACAGACTAATCCCATTGACACAGAGATTATATTCCCTCAGACCCCAGGTGTGTAAGGAATCATCATTAGCCACACACTCCCCTGGCTTTACGGCTACATTTAGGCTTGCATTTTTTTTCTCCTCCATTTTGCTACATGTTAGCTGCAAAACAGGAGCTGTAAAAAAAAACCCACAATCTAAGGGGTTAACATTGGCGGGCGGATCGCCGAAGAGATCAGCTGGTATGTGCAGGGAATGATGAGAGGTCAGCGCGGTAGCCCGCATCAAAGGGAGGGAGGCGAACCTAGGATGTACAGCATACAATGTGTCCTAGATCGTTATGGGGTTAAATAAATAGTTACAAAATGTATATTAAATCTTGCTTTTGTCCATATTTAGCCCTGTGCCTGCAACACCGAAGATGAGAGTATGAAGTATGGTCTGAAGTATCCGGACCACCATCATCAGAATCTGGATCCAACAGTTCCGACGAATCTTATCACCTGCCGCCGAAGATTTTCAGGGATGACTGATGTGCTGAGATAGATAAATAGATAAGCCATAGATAAGCCATAGATAAGACATACATAGATAGATAAGCCATAGATAGCTAAAATAAATAACCCATAGATAAGCCATAAATAGTATAGATAAGCCATAAATATATAGATAAATCATAGATAAGCTATATATATATATATATATATATATATATATATAGAGAGAGAGAAGAGAGAGAGAGAGAGAGAAAAAAAAAAAAAAAAAAAAAAAAAAAAAAAAGAAAAACAAAAAAAAAAACAAAAAAAAAAAAAAAAAAAACAAAACAAAAAAAAAAAAAAAACGTCATTGGTAGTAGCTGAGTGCTGCAGAGTACTTTTTTCTAGTTATATATATGTATATATATATATATATAGATATAGATGATAGATAGATAGATGGATAGATAGATAGATAGATAGATAGATAGGTAGATAGATAGTAGATAGATAGATAAGCCATAGATAGATAGTCAGATAAACCATAAGGCCCAGTTACACACACAGATAATTGTGCGCGGATCTCTGGTTGCAGTGAAATCATGGACACATTGTTCCATTTTATTGTCGTGTACAAATGTAACTATGTGTCCATGATTTCACTGCAACCAGAGATCTGCCAACAATATCTGCACAATTATCTGTGTGTGTAACTGGGCCGTAAATAGATAGATAAACCATTGATAGATTGATAGATAGCCATAGATTGATAGATAAGCTGTTTATAGATAGATAAGCCAATTGATAGATAAGCCGTATATAGCTACATAGATAAGCCATAAATATTGTAGATAAACCATTGATAGATTGATAGATAGCCATAGATTGATAGATAAGCTATTTATAGATAAGATAGATAACAGCCATCATAGAATTGAGCAGATATGCCAATTATTTGCATGAATAAACTGTATTTACTAGACAAAATAAAGTGTCCTGATTTATACAAGATTTAGCCTTAGTGGGTCACACTGCCAAATAGATATACTACATGATATTGTTTCATAGATTATGCTTTAGATAGATAATCCATGGACACCCATTGTTACATTTGTACAAGCGAACCAAAATGGAGCAGGAATGTAGTCCATCGGATTGTCATTCAACCAGATCTGTGAACAAATCTGCACAATTTATCTGTGGTGCTTGTAACTCGGGCCGACCTAATAGATACCATAAACACATTCGATAGATTGACATAATAGCCATAGATGATATTGTAAGCATTGAGTATGATAGATAACGCCATAGATAGATAAGCTGATTATAGATAAGTGAAGTGTAGACATAGATAGATAAGCTATTTATAGATAGACTAGCTGTAGTACCCGGCTACGCCCGAGTTAATAAATAACTGCTGTTAGCTATAACAAAATAGAATTTGAATAGTCATATTAATGACCTGTAGGAAAATAGAAGCTGAGCTGTGATTGGTTGCTATAGGCAGCCTAATAAATCTCCAGCCAACAGTAAACCCTCCCCCCGGCCGGGCAGTATATGTTACCTCACACATACACATAATAGACAGCTCATGTGACTGACATCTGCCTTAATTCCCTATATGGCACGTGTGTTGCACATTGGCTGTTTTTAATCAGATGTTTATGTTTGGAAAATAAAGATAGCACACGTATGAGGCGAGTTGTGTGAGTGATTTGCACATACTATAGTCTGTCATGTGTGAATCTGTTATCCCTATAGGGCTTGTTGTGTTGTCCCTTGGGTTGTATCTGTGTTTATGTGGAAAATAAAGTGATGCCACTATAGGGTGTGTGTAGGTGATGTGTGCCCTCTGTGTTGGGTCTGTGTGGTGTGTGTGTCTCTGTGTTGTGTGTGTCCCTGTGGTGGGTGTGTGTGTCCCTGTGGGGTAAGTGCATTGTGCCCTATAGGGTGTGTATGTGTGTGTCCCTGTGGGGGGTGTCTGTGTGGGTGTGTGTGTCTCTGTGTTGTGTGTGTCCCTTTGTGGTGTGTGTCCCTGAGGAGTGAGTGCATGTGTCCCTATAGGGTGTGTATGTGTGTGTGTCCCTGTGGGGGGGTCTGTGTGGTGTGTGTGTGTCTCTTTGTGGTGTGTGTGTCCCTGTGGGGTAAGTGCATGTGCCCCTATAGGGTGTGTAAAGTGTGTGTGCCCCTGTGTGGGGGTCTGTGGTGTGTGTTGTATCTGTGTTGTGTGTGTCTCTTTGTGGTGTGTGTGTCCCTGTGGGGTGAGTGCATGTGTCCCTATAGGGTGGCTATGCGTGTGTGTCCCTGTGGGGGGTCTGTGTGGTGTGTGTGTGTCTCTTTGTGGTGTGTGTGTGTCCCTGTGTGGTGAGTGCATGTGTGCTATAGAGTGTGTGTGTGTCCCCTTGGGTGTGTGTGTGTGTTTTTGTGGTGTGTGTTTGTTCGGGTGCGTGGTGAGTATCCAATGTTGGGGCTGCACCTTAGCGACTATACACTTGCTGTTACTCTTTGTGTGCGTGTGGTGTGTATACATGTCCCTGTGTGTGGTGAATATCCACATG
Source organism: Allobates femoralis (assembly GCA_033576535.1). NCBI lineage: Eukaryota > Metazoa > Chordata > Amphibia > Anura > Aromobatidae > Allobates > Allobates femoralis. Next base: position 17,991 of record JARQOC010000807.1, on the reverse strand, counting down.
TGTCTGTCTGTGTGGTGTGTGTGTCCCTGGGGTGTTATGTGTGTGTCCCTGTGGGATGGGGTTTGTGTGGTGTGTGTCTCTGTTGTGTGTGTCTCTTTGTGGTGTGTGTGTCCCTGTGGGGTAAGTGCATGTGCCCCTATAGGGTGTGTATGTGTGTGTGCCCCTGTGTGGGGGTCTGTGGTGTGTGTGTGTGTGTATCTGTGTTGTGTGTGTCTCTTTGTGGTGTGTGTGTGTGTCCCTGTGGGGTGAGTGCATGTGTCCCTATAGGGTGTGTATGTGTGTGTGTGTGTCCCTGTGGGGGGTGTCTGTGTGGGGTGTGTGTGTCTCTATGTTGTGTGTGTCCCTTTGTGGTGTGTGTGTGTCCCTGAGGGGTGAGTGCATGTGTCCCTATAGGGTGTGTATGTGTGTGTGTCCCTGTGGGGGGTCTGTGGTGTGTGTGTGTCTCTTTGTGGTGTGTCCCTGTGGGGTGAGTGCATGTGTCCCTATAGGGTGGCTATGCGTGTGTGTCCCTGTGGGGGGGGGGTCTTGTGTGGTGTGTGTGTGTCTCTTTGTGGTGTGTGTGTGTCCCTGTGTGGTGAGTGCATGTGTCGCTATAGAGTGTGTGTGTGTCCCCTTGGGTGTGTGTGTTTTTGTGGTGTGTGTTTGTTCGGGTGCGTGGTGAGTATCCAATGTTGGGGCTGCACCTTAGCGACTATACACTTGCTGTTACTCTTTGTGTGCGTGTGGTGGTGTTATACATGTCCCTGTGTGTGGTGAATATCCACATGTGTCTGTCTGTGTGGTGTGTGTGTCCCTGGGGTGTGTATGTGTGTGTCCCTGTGGGATGGGGTTTGTGTGGTGTGTGTCTCTTTGTGGTGTGTGTGTCCCTGTGGGGTAAGTGCATGTGCCCCTATAGGGTGTGTATGTGTGTGTGCCCCTGTGTGGGGGTCTGTGGTGTGTGTGTGTGTGTGTATCTGTGTTGTGTGTGTCTCTTTGTGGTGTGTGTGTGTGTGTCCCTGTGGGGTGAGTGCATGTGTCCCTGTAGGGTGTGTATGTGTGTGTGTGTTCCCTGTGGGGGGGGGTGTCTGTGTGGGTGTGTGTGTGTCTCTGTGTTGTGTGTGTCCCTTTGTGGTGTGTGTGGTCCCTGAGGGGTGAGTGCATGTGTCCCTATAGGGTGTGTATGTGTGTGTGTCCCTGTGGGGGGTCTGTGTGGTGTGTGTGTCTCTTTGTGGTGTGTGTGTCCCTGTGGGGTGAGTGCATGTGTCCCTATAGGGTGGCTATGAGCGTGTGTCCCTGTCTCTTTGTGGTGTGTGTGTGTCCCTGTGTGGTGAGTGCATGTGTCGCTATAGAGTGTGTGTGTGTCCCCTTGGGGGTGTGTGTGTGTCTCTGTGGTGTGTGTTTGTTCGGGTGCGTGGTGAGTATCCAATGTTGGGGCTGCACCTTAGCGACTATACACTTGCTGTTACTCTTTGTGTGCGTGTGGTGTGTATACATGTCCCTGTGTGTGGTGAATATTCACATGTGTCTGTCTGTGTGGTGTGTGTGTCCCTGGGGTGTGTATGTGTGTGTCCCTGTGGGATGGGGTTTGTGTGGTGTGTGTCTCTGTTGTGTGTGTCTCTTTGTGGTGTGTGTGTCCCTGTGGGGTAAGTGCATGTGCCCCTATAGGGTGTGTATGTGTGTGTGCCCTGTGTGGGGGTCTGTGGTGTGTGTGTGTGTGTGTGTGTATCTGTGTTGTGTGTGTCTCTTTGTGGTGTGTGTGTGTGTCCCTGTGGGTGGAGTGCATGTGTCCCTGTAGGGTGTGTATGTGTGTGTGTGTCCCTGTGGGGGGGGTGTCTGTGTGGGGTGTGTGTGTCTCTGTGTTGTGTGTGTCCCTTTGTGGTGTGTGTGTGTCCCTGAGGGGTGAGTGCATGTGTCCCTATAGGGTGTGTATGTGTGTGTGTCCCTGTGGGGGGGTCTGTGTGGTGTGTGTGTGTCTCTTTGTGGTGTGTGTGTCCCTGTGGGGTGAGTGCATGTGTCCCTATAGGGTGGCTATGAGCGTGTGTCCCTGTCTCTTTGTGGTGTGTGTGTGTCCCTGTGTGGTGAGTGCATGTGTCGCTATAGAGTGTGTGTGTGTCCCCTTGGGGGTGTGTGTGTTTGTGGTGTGTGTTTGTTCGGGTGCGTGGTGAGTATCCAATGTTGGGGCTGCACCTTAGCGACTATACACTTGCTGTTACTCTTTGTGTGCGTGTGGTGTGTATACAAGTCCCTGTGCCTGGTGAATATTCCATGTCAGGGCCCCACCTTAGTGACTATATGCTGGTATGTGCCGTTAGTCTTTGGCGCTATCATTAAGTCCCTCTCATTCACAACTGTCAACTGGTAACTGTCACTTTTTCCCCATTATCTAGATAGGGGCAAAATTGTTTGGTGAATTGGAATGCGCGGGGTTAAAATTTCGCCTCACAACATAGCCTATGACGCTCTCGGGGTCCAGACGTGTGACTGTGCAAAATTTTGTCACTATAGCTGACATCTGTCGATTTTCCTCCCACACGTTTCCTTTCCCTTTTTTCCCATTATGTAGATAGGGGCAAAATTGTTTGGTGAATTGGAATGCGCAGGGTTAAAATTTCGCCTCACAACATAGCCTATGACGCTCCCGGGGTCCAGACGTGTGACTCTGCAAAATTTTGCGGCTGTAGCTGCGACGGTGTAGATGCCAATCCCGGATATACACATATACATACATACACACATTCAGCTTTATATATTAGATAAGCCAATAGATAGATAAGCTATTATAGATAGATAAGCCAATATAGATAAGCTATTTATAGATAGATAAGCTATTTATAGATAGATAAGCATATAGATAAGCTATTTATCTATTAATAACGGAGTTGGGAATTCGACGTTTAAATCCAGAGTTGAATTGGCGTTGTAGCGATATCCCAAGCTCCTCTGCGAGCCGCAGCCGCACTACTGTTTACAAAAAAAAAACAAAAAACATATGCTCACCTCTCCCCGAGCCCCCGCCGTCTGGCGCCGTCTTCCTGCAGTGTCCCGGTGGATCCCGCAGGCTCCCGCTGTCTGCACAAGTCTTCTACTGCAGTTCAGGACCTCTGGTGATGTCACAGTCACGTGACACCAGCTTACTCCATGCTAACCTGGTGTCACGTGACTCTGACATCACCACAGGTCCTGAACTGCAGTAGAAGACTTGTGCAGACAGCGGGAGCCACCGGGACACTGCAGGAAGACGGCGCCAGACGGCGGGGGCTCGGGGAGAGGTGAGCATAAACTGTCATGTCTCTGTATACTCTGTCCCTGTCCATGTCTCTGTATACTCTGTCCCTGTCATGTCTCTGTATACTCTGTCCCTGTCATGTCTCTGTATACTCTGTCCCTGTCATGTCTCTGTATACTCTGTCCCTGTCATGTCTCTGTATACGCTGTCCCTGTCATGTCTCTGTATACTCTGTCCCTGTCATCTCTCTGTATACTCTATCCCTGTCATCTCTCTGTATACTCGGTCCCTGTCATCTCTCTGTATACGCTGTCCCTGTCATCTCTCTGTATACGCTGTCCCTGTCATCTCTCTGTATACTCGGTCCCTGTCATCTCTCTGTATACTCGGTCCCTGTCATCTCTCTGTATACTCGGTCCCTGTCATCTCTCTGTATACTCGGTCCCTGTCATCTCTCTGTATACTCTGTCCCTCTCATGTCTCTGTATACTCTGTCCCTCTCATGTCTCTGTATACGCTGTCCCTGTCATGTCTCTGTATACTCTGTCCCTGTCATCTCTCTGTATACTCTGTCCCTGTCATCTCTCTGTATACTCGGTCCCTGTCATCTCTCTGTATACTCGGTCCCTGTCATGTCTCTATATACTCTGTTCCTGTCATCTCTCTGTATACTCTGTCCCTGTCATGTCTCTGTATACTCTGTCTCTGTCTCTACACTCTGTCTCCTGTCTCTACACTCTGTCTCCTGTCTCTACACTCTGTCTCCTGTCTCTACACTCTGTCTCCTGTCTCTACACTCTGTCTCATGTCTCTACACTCTGTCTCATGTCTCTACACTCTGTCTCATGTCTCTATACTCTCTGTAATGCGTGTATACTGTGTCTATACTGTGTGTATAATATGTGTAATCTCTGCATACTGTCTGTCTATACAATGTCTCATGTATGTATATACTGTGTGCTTCTCTCCTCACCCCTCCACCACTGAGCCGCATCTCTCCTCAACCCTACACCACTGAGCCGCTTCTCTCCTTACCCCTCCACCACTAAGCCGCTTCTCTCCTCACCCCTCCACCACTGACCCGCTTCTCTCCTCACCCCTCCACCACAGACACCCATCTCTCCTCACCCCTCCACCACTGAGCCGCATCTCTCCTCACCCCTCCACCACAGAGCCGCCTCGATACTCTGCTACCCACAGAGCCGCCTCGATACTCTGCTACCCACAGAGCCGCCTCGATACTCTGCTACCCACAGAGCCGCTTCTATACTCTGCTACCCACAGAGCCGCCTCTATACTCTGCTACCCACAGAGCCGCCTCGATACTCTGCTACACACAGAGCCGCCTCATACTCTGCTACCACAGAGCCGCCTCGATACTCTGCTACCACAGAGCCGCTTCCCATACTCTGCTACCCACAGAGCCGCCTCATACTCTGCTACCCACAGAAGCCGCCTCGATACTCTGCTACCACAGAGCCGCCTCGATACTCTGCTAAGCTCATACTTCACAAAGAGCCGCCTCGATGCTCTACTACCCACTGACACGCCTGTATACTCTGATACCACTGCCGCCTGATACACAAATTCATTTCACGCGTCCGATGCAATTGCATGAGCTTTTTACTACTAGATAGATAAGCCATAGATAGATAGCTATTTATAGATAGATAAGCAATTGATAGATAAGCTATTTATAGATAGATAAACCATGATGATTGATAGATAGCCATAGATTGATAGATAAGCTATTATAGATAGATAGATGGCGGCCCGATTCTAAAGAATCGGGTAGTCTAGAATCCATATATAGTTTATTTACTAATAGTTAGGGGAGTGCGGTGAAATGAATTGTGTGTATACAGGTGGCTCTGTGGGTAGCAGAGTATACGGTGGCTCAGTGGTTAGCAGTGAGTGCGGTGGCTCAGTGGTTAGCAGTGAGTGCGGTGGCTCAGTGGTTAGCAGTGAGTGCGGTGGCTCAGTGGTTAGCAGTGAGTGCGGTGGCTCAGTGGTTAGCAGTGAGTGCAGTGAGATTGGTCAGGGCAGCGCCGTGGGCAGACTGGTCAGCGCAGCGCCGTGGGCAGTGTGGTCAGCACACACATACATACACACACACACACACACACACTCCGCTATAGTTAGCACCGACCCTGCATCTTCCCGGCCGGCTGGATCCTGAGTTGACATGTCGCCGCCCGCGGACGACTGGATCCAATATGGCGTTCGGGAAGTTTGGGGAGACTTCTTGGACGCTATATTGGATCCAGTAGTTCGGGGGGTGGCGACATGTCGACTGAGGATTTAGGCGGCTGATGCAGGGCCGGTGGTAAGTATAGCGGAGTGTGTGTGTGTGTATATTTGTGCGGACAAAGTGAGGGAAGTGCGGACAAAGTGAGGGAAGTGACTACATACACACATATATACACATACTGTACATTGCATATGGAGGGGTGAGGAGAGCGGAGGCTGGAGGGGTGAGGAGGGGTGAGGAGAGCGAAGGCTGGAGGGGTGAGGAGAGGTGAGGACAGGGGAGGCTGGAGAGGTGAGGACAGGGGAGGCTGGAGGGGTGAGGAGAGGTGAGGACAGGGGAGGCTGGAGGGGTGAGGAGGGGTGAGGACAGGGTAGGCTGGAGGGGTGAGGAGAGGGGAGGCTGGAGGGGTGAGGAGGGCAGAGGACAGGGGAGGCTGGGGGGCAGAGGACAGGGGAGGCTGGAGGGCAGAGGACAGGGGAGGCTGGAGGGCAGAGGGGAGAGCGGAGGCTGGAGGGGAGAGAGTGGAGGCTGGAGGGGAGAGCGGAGGCTGGAGGGGAGAGCGGAGGCTGGAGGGCAGAGGCTGGAGGGGAGAGCGGAGGCTGGAGGGGAGAGGCTGGACGGGAGGGCGGTGGCTGGAGGGGATAGTGGAGGCAGGAGGGGAGATACTGGAGGGGAGAGCAGAGGCTGGAGGGGAGAGGCTGGAGGGGAGAGCGGAGGCGGGAGGGGAGAGGATGGAGGGGAGAAGTGGAGGCTGGAGGGCAGAGGCTGGAGGGGAGAGCGGTGGCTGGAGGGGAGAGCGGAGGCTGAAGGGGAGAGCGGAGGCTGGAGGGGAGCGGAGGCTGGAGGGGAGAGGCTGAAGGGGAGAGCGGTGTGTGAGGGGAGAGCGGAGGCTGGAGGGCGGAGGCTGGAGGGGAGAGCGGAGGCTGGAGGGGAGGGGGGGAGCTTAGAGCGGAGGCTGGAGAGGAGAGCGGAGGCTGGAGGGGAGAGTGGAGGCGGGAGGAGAGAGCGGTGGCTGGAGGAGAGAGCGGAGGCTGGAGGGCGGAGGCTGGAGGGGAGAGCGGAGGCGGGAGGGGAGAGGCTAGAGGGGAGAGCAGAGGCTGGAGGGGAGAGCGGAGGCTGGAGGGGAGAGCAGAGGCTGGAGGTGAGAGCAGAGTCTGGAGGGGAGAGCAGAGACTGGAGGGCGGAGGCTGGAGGGGAGAGCGGAGGCTGGAGGGGAGAGCAGAGGCTGGAGGGGAGAGCAGAGTCTGGGAGGGAGAGCAGAGGCTGGAGGGGAGAGGCTGAAGGGGAGGGCGGTGGCTGGAGGGGAGAGCGGAGGCGGGAGGGAGAGATGGAGGGAGACGGAGGCGGAGGGAGAGGCTGGAGGGGAGAGGCGGAGGCTGGAGGGCAGAGGCTGGAGGGGAGAACGGAGGCTGGAGGGGAGAGTGGAGGCTGCAGGGGAGAGCGGAGGCGGGAGGGGAGAGGCTGGAGGGGAGAGCGGTGGCTGGAGGAGAGAGCGGAGGCTGGAGGGGAGGCTGGAGGGGAGAGCAGAGGCTAGAGGGGAGAGCAGAGGCTGGAGAGGAGAGCAGAGGCTGGAGGGGAGAGCGGAGGCTGGAGGGGAGAGCGGAGGCGGGAGGGGTGAGGCTGGAGGGGAGAGCGGTGGCTGGAGGGGAGAGCGGAGGCTGGAGGGCGGAGGCTGGAGGGGAGAGCGGAGGCTGGAGGGGAGGGCGGAGGCTGGAGGGGAGAGCGGAGGCTGGAGGGGAGAGCAGAGGCTGGAGGGAGAGAGCGGTGGCTGGAGGGGAGAGCGGAGGCTGGAGGGGAGAGCGGAGGCTGGAGGGGAGAGCAGAGGCTGGAGGGGAGGGCGGGAGGGGAGAGCGGGGGCTGGAGGGGACAGCGGAGGCGGGAGTGGAGAGGCTGGAGGGAGAGCGGTGGATGGAGGGGAGAGCGGAGGCTGGAGGGAAGACCGGAGGCTGGAGGGGGAGAGCGGAGGCTGGAGGGGAGGGCGGAGGCTGGAGGGGAGAGCGGAGGCTGGAGGGGACAGCGGAGGCAGGAGGGGAGAGCGGAGGCAGGAGAGGAGAGTCTGGAGGGGAGAGCGGTGGCTGGATGGGAGAGCGGAGGCTGGAGGGTGGAGGCTGGAGGGGAGAGCGGAGGCTGGAGGGGAGGATGGGAGGGGAGAGCGGAGGCTGGAGGGGAGGGTGGGAGGGGAGAGCGGAGGCTGGAGGGGAGAGCGGAGGCTGGAGGGGAGGGTGGGAGGGGAGAGCGGAGGCTGGAGGGGAGGGTGGGAGAGGAGAGCGGAGGCTGGAGGGAGAGAGCGGAGGCTGGAGGGGAGAGCGGAGGCTGGATGGGAGAGCGGAGGCGCTAGGGGAGAGGCTGGAGAGCGGAGGCTGGAGGGGAGAGCGGAAGCTGGAGGGGAGACCGGAGGCTGGAGGGCGGAGGCTGGAGGGGAGAGCGGAGGCTGGAGGGGAGAGCGGAGGCTGGAGGGAGAGGGAGAGCGGAGGCGGGAGGGGAGAGGCTGGAGGGGAGAGCGGTGGCTGAAGGGGAGAGCGGAGGCGGGAGGGGAGAGCGGAGGCGAGAGGGGAGAGCAGAGGCTGGAGGGGGGAGCGGAGGCCGGAGGGGAGAGGCTGGAGGGGAGAGCGGAGGCTGGAGGGGAGAATGGAGGCTGGAGGGGAGGGTGGGAGGGGAGAGCGGAGGCTGGAGAGGAGAGCGGAGGCTGAATGGGAGAGCGGAGGCGGGAGGGGAGAGGCTGGAGGGTGGAGGCTGGAGGGGAGAGCGGAAGCTGGAGGGGAGACCGGAGGCTGGAGGGCGGAGGCTGGAGTGGAGAACGGAGGCTGGGGGGAGAGCGGAGAGGGAGAGGCTGGAGGGGAGAGCGGTGGCTGGAGGGGAGAACTAGGCTGGAGGGCGGAGGCTGGAGGGGAGAGCGGAGGTGGGAGGGGAGAGGCTGGAGGGGAGAGCGGAGGCGGGAGGGGAGAGGCTGGAGGGGAGAGCGGAGGCTGGAGGGGAGGGCGGAGGCTGGAGGGGAGAGCGGAGGCGGGAGGGGAGAGACTGGAGGGGAGAGCACAGGCTGGAGGGGAGAGGCTGGAGGGGAGAGCGGAGGCTGGAGGGCAGAGGCTGGAGGGGAGAGCGGAGGCTGGAGGAGAGAGCGGAGGTTGGACGGCAGAGGCTGGAGGGGAGAGCGGAGGCTGGACGGCAGAGGCTGGAGGGGAGAGCGGAGGCAGGAGGGGAGAGCGGAGGCAGGAGGGGAGAGCGGAGGCAGGAGGGGAGAGCGGTGGCTGGATGGAGAGCGGAGGCGGAGGCTGGAGGGGAGAGCGGAGGCTGGAGGGGAGGGTGGGAGGGGAGAGCGGAGGCTGGAGGGGAGATCGGAGGCTGGATGGGACGAGGGAGGCGGAGGGAGGGGAGAGGCTGGAGGGGAGAGTGGAGGCTGGAGGGGAGGTGGGAGGGGAGAGCGGAGGCTGGAGGGGAGAGCGGAGGCTGGATGGGAGAGCGGAGGCGGAGGGGAGAGGCTGGAGGGCGAGGCTGGAGGGGAGAGCGGAAGCTGGAGGGGAGACGGAGGCTGGAGGGCGGAGGCTGGAGTGGAGAACGGAGGCTGGAGGGGAGCGGAGGCTGGAGGGGAGAGGCTGGAGGGGAGAGCGGGGCTGGAGGGGAGAACGTAGGCTGGAGGGCGGAGGCTGGTGGGGAGAGCGGAGGCTGGAGGGGAGAGCGGAGGCTGGAGGGGAGAGCGGAGGCTGGGAGGGGAGAGCAGAGGCGGGAGGGGAGAGGCTGGAGGGGAGAGCGGTGGCTGGAGGGGAGAGGGAGGCTGGAGGGCGGAGGTGGAGAGGAGAGCGGAGTCTGGAGGGGAGAGCGGAGGCTGGAGGGAGGAGGCTGGAGGGGAGAATGGAGGCTGGAGGGGAGATGGAGGCTGGAGGGGAGAGCGGAGGCGGGAGGGGGGGAGGCTGGAGGCGGAGGGGAGGAGCGGAGGTGGGAGGGGAGAGGCTGGGAGGGGGAGAGCGGGGCTGGAGGGGAGAGCGGAGGCGGGAGGGGAGAGCAGAGGCGGGAGGGGAGATGCTGGAGGAGAGAGCAGTGGCGGAGGGGAGAGCGGAGGCAGGAGGGGAGAGGCTGGAGGGGAGAGCAGAGGCTGGAGGGGAGAGCAGAGGCTGGAGGGGAGAGCGGAGGCAGGAGGGGAGAGGCTGGAGGGGAGAGCAGAGGCGGGAGGGGAGAGGCTGGAGGGGAGAGCGGTGGCTGGAGGGGAGAGCGAAGGCTGGAGGGGAGAGTGGAGGCTGGAGGGGAGAGCGGTGGCTGGAGGGGAGAACGGAGGCTGGAGGGCGGAGGCTGGAGGGGAGAGCGGAGGCGGGAGGGGAGAGGCTGGAGGGGAGAGCGGTGGCTGGAGGGAAGAACGTAGGCTGGAGGGCGGAGGCTGGAGGGGAGAGCGGAGGCTGGGGGGAGAGCGGAGGCGGGAGAGCGGGAGAGCTGGAGGGGAGAGGCTGAGGGGAGAGCGGAGCTGGAGGGGAGAGGGGGGCGGAGGCTGGAGGGGAGAGCGGAGAGGAGGGAGAGGCTAGAGGGGAGAGCGGAGGACTGGAGGGGAGAGCGGAGGCTGGAGGGGAGAGCGGAGAGGCTGGAGGGGAGAGCGGAGGCTGGAGGGGAGAGCGGAGGCTGGAGGGGAGAGCAGAGGCTGGAGGGGAGAGCAGAGGCTGGAGGGGAGAGCGGAGGCTGGAGGGGAGAGCGGAGGCTGGAGGGGAGAGCGGAGGCGGGAGGGGAGAGGCGGAGGGGGAGGGCAGAGGCTGGAGGGGGAGCAGAGGCTGGAGGGAGAGCAGAGGCTGGAGGGGAGAGCGGAGTGCTGGAGGGGAGAGCAGAGGCTGGAGGGGAGAGCGGAGGCAGGGAGGGGAGAGGCTGGAGGGGAGAGCGAGGCTGGAGGGGAGAGCAGAGGCTGGAGGGGAGAGCGGAGGCTGGAGGGGAGAGCGAGGCTGGAGGGGAGAGGCTGGGGGGAGAGCGGAGGCGGGAGGGCGGAGGCTGGAGGGGAGAGCAGAGGCTGGAGGGGAGAGCGGAGCTGGAGGGGAGAGCGAGTCTGGAGGGGAGAGAGCGGAGCTGGAGGGGAGAGCGGAGTGGAGGGGAGAGCTGGAGGCTGGAGGGAGGGAGTCGGGAGGGGAGAGGCTGGAGGGGAGAGCAGAGGCTGGAGGGGAGAGCAGAGGCTGGAGGGGAGAGCAGAGGCTGGATGGGAGAGGCTGGAGGGGAGGAGCGGAGGCGGGAGGGGAGAGCGGAGGCGGGAGGGGAGAGCGGAGGCTGGAGGGGAGAGCGGAGGCTGGAGGGGAGAGCGGAGGCGAGAGGGGAGAGCTTCACAGGAACTAGAGCAATGTGGAAGGAAAAAATCAACATTTTACTTTTTCCAACAAAACTGTTACTTTACCATCAAATATTACATTTCCACAAGGGTAACAGGAGAAAATGGACCCTGAAATTTGTTGTGTAATTTCTCCCGAGTGCGCGGACACCCCATATGTGATCAGAAATCACTGTTTGGGCGCATGGTACAGCTTGGAAGGGAAGGAGTGAAGCTGGAATCATTCCCTGACACCATGTTGCATTTGGAGAGCCCCTGATGCGCCTAAACAGTTGAAACAATGCACAAGTGATCCTATCTTGGAAACTAGACCCTCCAAGGCAACCCCAGGGGCTTCACAGAATTTTATAATGTTGTGCTGTGAAAATGAAAAAAAAATTTCATTCACTATCACAGAGGCAACGGGTTAAAATGGATCCCAAAACTTGTTGGACAATTTGTCCTGAGCATGCCAATACTCTATATGTGGTGTAAAACCACTGTTTGGGCGCACGGCAGGGGTCGTAAGGGAAGGAGCGCCATTTGATGTTTCAATTAGATAATTTCAGATGAAACCAGAAGTTTACATACACTATATATTAAGACACATCTCACTATCTGACATGAAATCAGAATAAACCCTTTCTGTTTTAGGTCAATTAGGATTACCATAATTATTTATATTTCCCAAATGCCATAATAATAAGAGAGAGAATCTTTTAAGGCATTTTTATTACTTTGTGCAAAGTCATGTTTACATATAAACAGGCAGGGTGACGTGTTTACAGTATAAGCCCTCACATAGCCTCCTGTATACAGTATGAGCCCTCAAATAGTCTCCTGTATACAGTATGAGCCCTCACACAGCCTCCTGTATACAGTATGAGCCCTCACATAGGCTCCTGTATACAGTATGAGCTCTCACATAGCCCCTACGTACAGTTCAAGCTCTCACATAACCCCTCCATACAGTATGAGCCCTCACATAGCCCCTGTATACAGGAATAGCCCTTATATAGTGCTATATATACAGTATAAGCCCTAAAATAGCTTCTTATGTACAGCATAAACCCTATATAGCTCTTATATACAGTATAAGCCTTCATACAACCACCTGTATACAGTATGAACCCCGCATAGCTTGCTATATTCAGTGTGAGCCCTCACATATCTCGAACACATATTAAAAAAAAAAAAAACATACTCACCTCTCTCCCATCTGCTCTGGTCCCCCGGGATCCACTTCTTGTCAGCTGGCACATACATGCTGGTGCCTACTATCTGATGATGTAATGTTGCAGAAGAGATGATGGGAGCTCTACTGGGGCTGTGCTGCTATTCTGTATTGCAGTGTAATTCTAGGAAAATTTCCTGCCTGGAGATGCCATTGACAGCGCACATCATGGTGGCACACATGTCCAGGCAGGGAGCTTTCCTGGAACTTCACTGCAATGAGGTCGATCTGGCTATGGGCCCCAGAAGCCTAGAGCAGTAGCACAGACTGCTCTCATTATTATTTTCCTATGCAAGGAGGTGTAGCCACCAGTCATATATGTTGTGATCCCACTAAAAAAAACAACATTATTTAGCCTTTTAATGGCTGATAACAGAGAGCAGAAGACAACTCCCTGTAAGTCAGCGTGCAGACTAGCTGCCAGGGGCAGTGTGTGCCAGCAGGACAGGAGCCTGGAGCTGCTGCCAGGGGCAGTGTGTGCCAGCAGGACAGGAGCCGGGAGCTGCTGCCAGGGGCAGTGTGTGCCAGCAGGACAGGAGCTGCTGTCCAGGTGGCAGAAGTGTGTGCCCAGCAGGACAGGAGCGGGAGCTGCTGCCAGGGGCAGTGTGTGCCAGCAGGACAGGAGCCGGGAGCTGCAGCTGTGGCCAGGGTGGCAGTGTGTGCCAGCAGGACAGGAGCCGGGAGCTGCTGCAGGAGTGTGTGCCAGAGGACAGTGGAGTGCTCAGGCAGTGTCCAGCAGGACAGGAGCCGGGAGCTGCTGCCAGGGCAGTGTGTGCCAGCAGGACAGGAGCCTGGAGCTGCTGCCAGGGGCAGTGTGTGCCAGCAGGACAAGAGCCTGGAGCAGCTGCCAGGGGCAGTGTGTGCCAGCAGGACAGGAGCCTGGAGCAGCTGCCAGGGGCAGTGTGTGTGACTCACCACGGCCGGGACTCCGGTTTAGACAGGCGTTCGCTTCCTCCTTCATGTCACGGATGCCGCAGTGGGGCCCGGTGGTGCAAAATAAAAGGTATAAGACGTCTTCAGTGGCAGAAAACAAGGAAGTGATATTGAATCAGCGCTCAGGCAGGGACCAGGACACTGCTGTAGCAAGAATTTACCTTTAGGTTTTATTATGTCTATACGAGAATCCAGCATCCACAACGCGTTTCAACGCACAGGCGTCTTTATCAAGTGATGGCCGGATTTTCCATAACAATTACTTATATACACAAACAATCAACAAGGGGAGGGAATTTTTCACCGGTATAATGCAATCTCCGTAATGGATTCTGAAAAGGATCAAATGTATCTCCAAGCAGTCCATTAAGTGTACATAGTGTATAATACAAGGCAATTATAATACAATTCCAAATTATGTTTAAAAATATATATATATATATGTGAATAGATTATTGATTATCATATAAATACATACAAGTAACAATTATTATAAGAAATTATTACAATAATATATTACTATAACAATTCATTGTTATAAACAATTAATTAAAAAATTGATATCATTATAAAAAATTTTTTTGGAAAGGGGCACAATATAAAAATTATCCTATGGAGTATAAAAAATGTTAAAAAAATTAATTAAAAATAGATTAAAAATTAATTAAAATTAAAATTAAAAAATACTTTCCACCGTGCTATTAAGACCTTCTGGTTGTAATGTACCCATTTTAAAAATCCAGAATGATTCTCTTCTGTTGAGGGTGTGTATTTTATTTATAACTTTGTCCCCTATCTGTTCAATAACCGTTAATAATAATTTAGAGGGGTCCCTATTATGTATCAAATCAAAGTGCCTTGAAACACTGTGATTTGGAAAACCAATGCAAATATACCGGTGAAAAATTCCCTCCCCTTGTTGATGTAATGTGTATTATAATAGACCAAACAATAATGATACAGCAGTATACACTACTTATAATAAAGGGATGATGAAAAGAACTCTGGTAATGAAATGGCAGACTCTGTCACAAAAAATCAATAAACCCATCAAAGAAATATACAATACAAAGAAAAATGTGCTACTGGTTGTCCAAATATCTTTATTGAAATAAATGGTAATCGCACATAAAACAGGATCAGATGTGTATGCCTGTTCAATAAAGGTTGGAACAAGAGAATGGAGAAGCAACTAACCAAACCTCTGAGTTCCTATAAAAGGAGGACATAGATTCTGCATTAAATCCTCAATCACCATGTGTTCAAAGAGTGATGTCACTTAGATATAAGCTCCCCTATCAATAGGGAAAGACAAAGCCAGCCTATATTGATATACTGTTATGTTGAACCAACAGTCCCTAAAGAAAAAAAGAAGAAAATAAGAGGTAAATAGTAGGACTTCAAGTGCACCAATCAGTGTCACTGTGTCCAAATGTAGTTACCAGTGGTATCATCATCCGTGAGACAAGGCACATAGCACGCTCGACACCCGACGCGTGTCGCCGCCTAACAGACGGCTTCCTATGGGGGAGAGCCTGTTTGTTACCTGTTGTAGATAAGTTTATATAATGTGGAACAGATGAGCCCACCTGCGAGTCATTCCCGGATTGCACCACAATTCCGGAAGTGAAGGGGCGGGATTCAGGTGGCGTGGTGACGCCTGATCGCGCGTCATTACGCTGCAAAGGAACCCTGTTGTGTCTACCGTCGCTAAGCGACGGAACGCAAGCACAGACCGGCCGGTCATAGAGCTAAGTGCGCGTGCGCACTACATTAGACAAGTTAGTACAAGGAAACAAACAGGCTGTGGAGGGGGAGAGAGAAAGGTAGGGAAGCGCTGTGAGTATATTACAGCGGCACAAATCACTAACTCTACATCTGTTATCCAGAATTTATTAAGGAAGCTGAATGAGCAAAACAAGAAAGTAAAGGGAAAAAAAGTTATCAAACTTATCTCTGTGAGCCTATACAAGATAGGAAAGAGCAATTCTTTATATAAATATACAATAGAGCTGATTAATCTCCAATCGTTAAGGATCTCATGTCGTCATGCAGCCTAGTGAGGAAAACAAAGGGTTAAATATCATCAGACATACATGTAGAACAACTTGAGTGGATAAAAAACAAACAAAGAAAGAGGTCAAATTCATTATGTGAGACAAAGGACTCACAGAAATGATGAGGGCAAATTTATTGCTATCTGGAGAGGATCACTATCAGGAGAATGAGTAAAAAAGGGGAAGTTGTATTGGAGCTTTTTTAACAAGGATATCCCAAGGGCTCCAGGCCTGAAAGGAAAGGGGATGGAAAAAGCTCTATGCTTGACTAAAAAGGACGTTAACTGGAGACATCAATAGATCCATAGAGCCAAGTTCGTGATAAAATGGGACTTCAAGGTAGATCCGAAGTGTATCCAAATTGACGAGTATATCCAAACCGATTCCATAATTGTGATGAGACTTTTGTGACTTGCAACAACAATCCAAAGGATTCAGATAGTACGAACACCGTATGGAAGAGGCACAGATTGCCGGTCCAGATCCTCAGAATCTGAGAATGAGATAACAAGATGTAAAAAACAGAGCAAAGCAAAGAAGGTCATTGACCACTACCAAACAATATACATAGAATGGGATCAGGTTTCATTTCTTGTAGAAGCCATTGAAAAGCATTTCCTCATTCAAGCCGTTAGGTGACATACTCTGTAAGTCATAGATCCAGCGGGTTTCTTTTTCCGGATAGCATGTAAGCTCTTGTCAACCACAATGATTTTTAAGCCCTTAGGGGAACCTTGATGGCAAGCATGAAAATGTTTTGCTACCGATGAAATGGGTTTGCCACTCCTTAGATGTGATTCCACACACAGAATGTTGGAGACGTGATTTTGGACCCTCTTTCTGAGTTCCTGGGTGGTCTCGCCAACGTAAAGTTTCGGACAACCACAACGTAGCACATAAATGACGTTGCGTGTGCGACAGTTGGCATAGTATTTGGTGATGACATGTCCCGGATGGACCGACAACTCAAGTTGATTAGAGGCCACCATGTATTGGCAAATGGAACAGTCACCACAAGGAAAGGTGCCAATCAATTTGGTCCCCCTCCCCAGGGGTGTAGTAGGTCTGCTAAAGTGGCTTGTTGACAGCGAGTCTTTTACATTTTTGGCTCGTTTGGCCACCAGACGAGGTCTGGGGCCAATCAGTTGTTCAATCTTGGGGTCACTGCATAGTATTGACCAATTCCGGTCAAGTGTGCTATACACGTCCCCCCAGTGATTATTAAAAGTCGTAATTATACTCAGGAATTCTGGAGCCATTCTCTGTTTCGTCCTGAGTAGACTCTGTCTGTCCGTTGCCATGGTGGTTTGAAAGGCACCTGATATTATTTTTTTGTGGATAACCCCTCTTTTTGAATCTCGATGTTAAATCTCGAGCCTCTTTTTGAAAAGTGACCTCATTGGAACAATTTCTTTTCAAACGAAAGAATTGGCCTTTCGGGATCGCATTCCACATATGTTGAGGGTGAAAACTATGATAATGAAGCAAGCTGTTTGTTGCTGTGTCTTTTCTGTACAAGGAAGTAAAAAGCTTACCTTCCTCCTGTTGAATTCTCAGATCCAAGAAGACCACCTCAGTCCATGAGTGATGTGACGTTAATCTGATGTTAAGATTGTTAGAGTTGAGTGTCCCAATGAAGTGGAGGCAGTCATCCAGGGTGCCTGTCCAAAAGAATAGAATATCATCTATAAATCTGTACCAGTAAGGCACGGAGTTAACAAAATCCGGATGGGTGCGAACGCAGATGGCCTCCCACCATCCCAAAAACAAATTCGCGTAGGATGGTGCGCATTTCGCCCCCATCGCGGTACCGGATACGTGCCTATAGAAGGCTCTATCAAAGGTGAAGTAACTGTTGTCCAAAATCATCCGGAGAAGGTCCATGAGAAAAGTTTAGGCTCTAGGTGAAGACGCACGGAACTGTGCGGAGCCCCCGCTCCTACGTTGCAGAGCTGGAAATCTGCAGGGGTCTTCTAGGTTGCTGTTACACTTAGAAGAGTCGGGGAGTGTATCTGTTTCTCCTACACACTACCCTTACACTCCGCCCACCAGGGCCTGATTGGCCCTCTATGCTAGGTGATGCATGTAGGGTATGGATCTCCCGGTTAACCGTAAGACTGCTGGGTCAGAGAATATTGCTGCTGCTGTCTTGGCTGCAATACCCTCCTGTGACGCACTCGTTGCGGGGCGCCACACTTCCCCTTGGTGAAATACGCTTGTCCCCAAGCGTCGCACTACCCAACATTACAGAGGAGTTTTACATTTTTATAACAGGTAATAAACATTTTTATTAATAACAGGTAAATATTTGCTAAGGATGTTGCAAGCAAAATAAATAGGTAAACACTTTTGCGGACCCGGCGGGCGATCGGCTGTCCTTAACGAGAGTTCAGGCTGTGGCCGCCAGATCACACAGTCAGTGGTTGAACAGGAACAGAGTCATTGGTAAAGTCCAAGCATTTAAGTCACTGGTGCGGAGGACGATGACGCACCCTTATGGCGAACCACCCATCCAGACAAGCATACCGCTCGTAGGTGATTATATCGCCCCTGTATAGGTCGCGATCGGGATGTCCTCTGGGCAAATGTGACTCGACTCCCCGGCGCCCCACAAACACGTCTTCATTCAAACCCACCTCCCAAGCGAACCCCCACCCGTTAGATAGATTAAAGATGGAGACTCTACCTTCCGGCGAAGTTCATCAGGCAGCGGCGGTTGGTGACGAGCCTCGGCACGGGCCTTCCATGTTGGCGCGTTCACGGGCTCGCCACTCCTCTCGGCGACGCTGACGTACATTATCGTCGGTATGGCTCGGAGTGTGAATATGACTGGTGCGGCTGGTGGTTTGGTAGGAAGCTTGGGCTTGACGAGCAGTCTGGACTGGAACCCGGTTAAACGGCACAGGGGAAGGTGTCGCTGATGCACCTAACCAGTGTACCCGAGCTGGCTGCTCGGACGGAGGATCCCCGCTGTCTCCCCAGGCGAAACCAGTGTCGAGATCCTCAGGAATGCTGCGGGTCTCGTCGTCGTCATCATCATCCTCC
>JARQOC010000806.1:0-59947 GCA_033576535.1 Allobates femoralis | reverse complement strand
AAAAAAGGGGAGGGAAAGGAAAAAAAAGGGGGGGGGGGGGGGAAAAAAAAAGGGGGGGGGAAAAAGGGGAAGGGGGGGAGGGGGGGAAAAAGAGGGGGGGGGAGGGGAAAGGGAAAAAGAGGGGAGGGGAGGGGGAAGGGGAAAAAGGGGGAGGGGAAAGGGGAGGAAAAGAAGAGGGGGAGGGGAAAAAAAAGAGGGGAAGGGAAAAAAAGAGGGGAGGGGAGGGGAAAAAAGAGGGGGAGGGGAGGGGGGAAGGGGAAAAAGAGGGGGAGGGGGAAGGGGAAAAAAGAGGGGAGGGGAAAAAGAGGAGGAAGGGAAAAAGAGGGAGGGGAAAAAAGAGGGGAGGGGGGGAAAAAGGGAAAAAAGAGGGGAGGGGAAAAAGGGGAGGGGAAAAGAGGGGAGGGGAGGGGAAAGGGAAAAAAGAGGGGGGAAAAAAGAAGGGAGGGGAGGGGAAAAAGGGGGGAAAAGGGAAAAAAGGAGGGGAAGGGGGGGAAAGGAAAAAAAGAGGGGGAGGGAAGGAAAAAAAGAGGGGAGGGAAAAAAGGGGAGGGGGAAAAAGAGGTGAGGGGGAAAAAGGGGGAGGGGAAAAGGGGAGGGAAAAAGGGTGAGGGGAAGAAAAAGGGGAGGGAAAAAAGAGGGGAGGGGAAAAAGAGGGGAGGGGGAGGGGAAAAAAGAGGGGAGGGGAGAAAGGGGAGGGAAAAAAGAGGGGAGGGGACGGGGGGAGGGGAAAAGAGGGGGAGGGGGAGGGAAAAAGGGGGAGGGGAGGGGGAAAAAAAGAGGGGAGGGGGGGAGGGAAAAAGAGGGGAGGGGAGGGGGAAGGAAAAGAGGGGAGGGGGGGGGAAAAAAAGGGGGAGGGGAAAAAGAAGGGGAGGGGAAAAAGGGAGGAAAAGAGGGAAAAGGGAGGGGAGGGGAAAAAAGAGGGGAGGGGGAGGGGAAAGGAAAAAGAGGGGGGAGGGGAAAAAAAGGGGAGGGGAGGGGGAAGGAAAAAAAGAGGGGAGGGGAAAAGAGGGGGAGGGGAAAAAGAGGGGAGGGGAAGGGGGAAAAAGAGGGGAGGGGAGGGGGAAGGGGAGGAAAAAGAGGGGAGGGGAGAAAGGGGGGGGGGGGGGGGGGGGGGGGGGGGGGGGGGGGGGGGGGGGGGGGGGGGGGGGGGGGGGGGGGGGGGGGGGGGGGGGGGGGGGGGGGGGGGGGGGGGGGGGGGGGGGGGGGGGGGGGGGGGGGGGGGGGGGGGGGGGGGGGGGGGGGGGGGGGGGGGGGGGGGGGGGGGGGGGGGGGGGGGGGGGGGGGGGGGGGGGGGGGGGGGGGGGGGGGGGGGGGGGGGGGGGGGGGGGGGGGGGGGGGGGGGGGGGGGGGGGGGGGGGGGGGGGGGGGGGGAAAAAAAAAAAAAAAAAAAAAAAAAAAAAAAAAAAAAAAAAAAAAAAAAAAAAAAAAAAAAAAAAAAAAAAAAAAAAAAAAAAAAAAAAAAAAAAAAAAAAAAAAAAAAAAAAAAAAAAAAAAAAAAAAAAAAAAAAAAAAAAAAAAAAAAAAAAAAAAAAAAAAAAAAAAAAAAAAAAAAAAAAAAAAAAAAAAAAAAAAAAAAAAAAAAAAAAAAAAAAAAAAAAAAAAAAAAAAAAAAAAAAAAAAAAAAAAAAAAAAAAAAAAAAAAAAAAAAAAAAAAAAAAAAAAAAAAAAAAAAAAAAAAAAAAAAAAGGAGGGAAAAAGGGGGAGGGGAAAAAGGGGGAGGGGAAAAAGAGGGGAGGGGAAAAAGAGGGGAGGGGAGGGGAAGGAAAAAGAGGGGAGGGGAAAAAGTGGGGAGGGGAAAAAGAAGGGAGGGGAAAAAAGAGGGGGGAGGTGAAAAAGAGGTGAGGGGGGGGAGAAGGGGAGGGGAAAAAGAGGTGAGGGGAAAAAAGGTGGGGGAAAAAGAAGGGGGGAGGTGAAAAAGAGGGGGGGAGGGGAAAAAGAGGGGAGGGGTAAAAGAAGGGAGGGGAAAAAGAGGAGGGGAAGGAAAGGGAAAAAGAGGGGAGGGGAAAAAGAGGGGAGGGGGGAAAAAGAGGGGAGGGGAGGGAAAAAAGAGGTGAGGGGGAGCGAAGGGTGGGGAAAAAAGAGGTGAGGGAAAAAAGAGGGGTGGGGAGGTGAAAAAGAGGGGAGAGAAGGGGAGGGAAAAAAGAGGGGAGGGAGACGAGGGGAGGGAAAAAAGGGAGGGGAAGGGAAAAAAAGGGGAGGGGAAAAAGAGGGGAAGGGAAAAAGAGGGGAGGGGAGGGGAAGGGAAAAAGAGGGGAGGGGGGAAAAAAAAAGGGGAGGGGGAAAGGGAAAAAGAGGGAGAGGAGGGAGGGAAAAGAGGGGAGGGGAGGGGAAGGAAAGAGGGGAGGGGGAGGGGAAGGGAAAAGAGGGGGGGGAAAGAAAAAAGAGGGGAGGGGAGGGGAAGGGAAAAAGGGGAGGGGAGGGGAAAGGGAAAAAGAGGGAGGGAAAAAGAGGGGTGAGGGAAAAAGAGGGGAGGGGAAAAAGAGGGGAGGGAAAAAGAGGGAGGAGGAGGAAAAAGAGGGGAGGGAAAAGGGGAGGGAAAAGAGGGGAGGGGAAAGAAAAAAGAGGGGAGGGAGGGGAAAAAGAGGGGAGGGGAAAAAGAGGGAGGGGAAAAAGAGGGGAGGGAAAAAGAGGGGAGGGAAGGGGAGGGAAAAGAGGGGAGGGGAGTGAAAAAAGAGGGGAGGAGGAAAAAAGAGGGGAGGGGAAAAAGGGGAGGGGAAAGAGGGGGGGGAAAAAAGAGGGAGGGGGGGAAAGGGAAAGAGGGGAGGGGAAAAAGAGGGAGGGGAAAAAGAGGGGAGGGAAAAAGGGGAGAGGGAAAAAGGGAGGGAGGGGAAAAAGAGGGAGGGGAGGGAAAAAGAGGGGGGAGGGGAGGGGGGGGGAAAAAAGGAGGGGAGGGGGGAGGGGAAAAAGAGGGAGGGGAGGGAAAAGAGAGAGGGGAGGGGAAAAAGAGGGGAGGGGAAGGGAAAAAGGGGGGGAGAAGGGGAGGGAAAAAGAGGGGAGGGGAAAAAGAGGGGAGGGGGGAAAAAGAGGGGAGGGGAAAAAAGGGGGAGGGGAGGGGAGGGGAAAAGAGGGGAGGGGGAAAAAGAGGGGAGGGGAGGGGGAAGGGAAAAAGAGGGGAGGGGAAGGGAAAAAGAGGGAGGGGAAAAGAGGGGAAGGGAAAAAGAGGGAGGGGAGGGGAAGGGAAAAAGAGGGGAGGGGAAAAAGAGGAGGGAGGGGGAGAAAAAGAGGGGAGGGGAGAAAAAGAGGGGAGGGGAGGGGAAAAGAGGGAAAAAAGGGAGGGGAAAGGGAGAAGGAAAAAGAGGGGAGGGAAAAAGGGGGAGGGGGGAAAAAGAAGGGGAGGGGAAAAAAGAGGGAGGGGAGGTGAAAAGAGGTGAGGGGAGACGAAGGGGAGGGGAAAAAAGAGGTGAGGGGAAAAAGAGGGTGAGGGAGGTGAAAAAGGAGGGGAGACGAAGGGGAGGTGAAAAAGAGGGGAGAGGGAGGTGAAAAAGGGGAGGAGAGAGGGAGGGGAGGGAAAAAGAGGGGAGGGGAAAAAGAGGGGAGGAGGGAAGGAAAAAGAGGGGGGGGAGGAGGAAGAGGGGAGGGGAGGGGAGGGGAAAAAGGGGAGGGAAAGAGAGAGGGAGGGGAAAAAAGAGGGGAGGGGAAGAGGGGAGGGAAGGAAAGAGGGAGGGGGGGGGGAAAAAGGGGGAGGGGAGGGAAAAGAGGGGGGGGAGGGGAAAAAAGGGGGGGGAAGAGGGGGAGGAAAAAAGGGGGGGGAAAAGAGGGGAGGAGGAGGAAAAAGAGGGGAGGGGAGGAAAAAGGGGAGGGAAAGGGGGGGAGGGGAGGGGAAAAAAAGGGGAGGGGAGGGGAGGGAAAAAGGGGAGGGAGGGAAGGGAAAAAGAGGGGAGGGGAAGGGAAAAAAGGGGAGGGGAGGGGAAAGGAAAAGAGGGGAGGGGAGGGGAGGAAAAAGAGGGGGGAAAAAGAGGGGAGGGGGAAAAAGAGGGAGAGGGGAAGGAAAAAGGGGAGGGAAAGAGGGGGGGAAAAAAAGGGAGGGGAAAGGGAGAGGGGAGGGAGGAAAAAGAGGGGAGGGGAGGGAAAGGGAAAAAGAGGGAGGGAGGGAAAGGGGGGAGGAAAAAGAGGGGAGGGGAAAAGAGGGAGGGAAAAAAGGGGAGGGAAAAAGAGGGGGGAAAAGAGGGGAGGGGAAAGAGGGGAGGGAAAAAAAAAGGGAGGGGAGGGGAGGGAAAAAGAGGGGAGGGGAAAAAGAAGGGAGAGGAGGGGAAAAGAGGGGGAGGGAAAAGGGGGGAGGGGAGGAAAAGAGGGGAGGGAAAAGAGGGGGGGAAAAAGGAGGGGAAGAGGGAGGGGAAAAAGGGGAGAGAAGGAGGAAAGAGGGAGGGGAGGAAAAGGGGAGGAGGAGGGAAAAGAGGGGGGGGAGGGGAAAAGGGAGGGGAGGGGGAAGGGGAAAAAAGAGGGGAGGGGAGAAAAGAAGGGAGGAGAGGGGGAAAAAGAGGGGAGGGAAAAAAGAGGGGAGGGGAGGGGAGGGAAAAAGAGGGGAGGGGGAAAAAAGAGGGGAAGGGGAAAAAAGAGGGGAGGAGGGAAAAGGGGGAGGGGGAGGAAAGAGGGGAGGGGGAAAAAGAGGGGAGGGGAAAAAGAGGGGAGGGGAAAAAGAGGGAGGGGAGAGGGAGGGGAGGGAAAAAGAGGGGGGAGGGGAGGGGGAAAGGGAAAAAAGGAGGGGAAAAAGAGGGGAGGGAAAAAGAGGGGAGGGAGAGGGGGAGGGGAAAAAGAGGGGAGGGAGGAAAAAAGAGGGAGGGAAGGAGGGGAAGGGAAAAAGAGGGGGGAGGAAGGGGAAGAAAAAGAGGGGAGGGGAAAGGGGGGAAAAAGAGGGGGGGGAGGGAGGGAAAAAGAGGGGAGGGGGGGGAAAAAAGAGGGAGGGGAGGGAAAGGGGGAAAAAAGAGGGGAGGGGAAAAAGAGGGTGGGGAGGGGAGGAAAAGAGGGGAGGGAGAGGAGGAAGGGGAGGTGGAAAAGAAAAAGAGGGGGGGAGAGACGAAGGGGAGGAAAAAAGAGGGGAGGGAAAAAGAGGGAGGAAGGGGAGAGGGAAAAAGAGGGGAGGGGAAAAAGAGGGGAGGGGGAAAAGGGGAGGGGAAAAAGGGAGAGGGGAAAAAGGGAGGAGGGAAAAAGAGGGAGAGGGAAGGGGAAAAAGAGGGGAGGGGAAAGGAAAGAGGGGAGGGGAGAGAAGGGGGAGGGAAAAAGAGGGGAGGGGAAAGAAAAGAGAGGGAGGGGAAGGGAGGGGAAAAAAGGTAGGGGAGGGAAAAAGAGGGAGGGGGGAGGGAGAAAGGGGAGGTAAAAAGAGGGGAGGGGAAAGAAAGGGGAGGAGGGGAGAAAGAAAGGAGGGGAGGGGAAGGGAAAGAGAGAGGAGGGAAAAAAAGGAGAGGGGAGGGAAAAAGAGGGGGGAGGGAAAAGAGGGGAGAGGGAAAGAGGGGAGGGAGGGGAAGGGGAGGGAAAAGAGGGAGGAGGGGGAAGGGGAAAAAGAGGGAGGGAGAAGGGAAAAGAGGGGAGGGGGAGGGGGAAGGGAGAAAAAGAGGGGGGGAGGGGAAAAAGAGGGGAGGGAAAAGAGGGGAGGGGAAAAGGGGAGGGGAAAAAGAGGGGAGGGGAAAAAGAGGGGAGGGGAAAGGAAAAAGAGGGGAGGGGAAAAAGAGGGGAGGGGAAAGGAAAAGAGGGGAGGGGAAAAAGAGGGGAGGGGAGAGGAAAGGAAAAAGAGGGGAGGGGAGAGGAGAGGAAAAAGAGGGGAGGGGAGAGGAGAGGAAAAAAGAGGGGAGGGGAAAAAAGAGGGGAAAGAAGAGGAACGGAAAGAGGAGAGGGAACAGGATAAGCATTGTCATGTAATATCTTCTATGTTTTGCTATGTTTCATAAAAATGTATCTGAGAAAAAGAGAAGAGACAGGAGACGGGAGGATAATAGAAAGGACATGAGAGAGGCTAGAGGAGAACAGAGGACAGGAAAGGAGAAGGGAGAGGAGAGGAAAGGAGAGGTGAGAGGAAGGGGGAGTGGTGAGGGGAGAAGAGAGTGGTGGTGAGGTGAGTGAGGATATAATGCATGCGTTATTTTCATGTGCAAATGTTGAAAAATGCATGCTTTAACGCACCCATAGGCTCCAATGCAAAAAAACGTTTTGCAAAAGTGCAATGCTTTTGACGCTATGCGTTTTTGCAAGTGCACCAAAAAACGCGGTATGCAGCGGTTTTTATTTTTTGGTGCTTTTGCAAAAACGCATGTGTTTGTTTTTTTTAACATGGATGTCTATGGGAAATGCATGCGTTACCGCATGGTACAAATATGTACCAAGCGCTAACGCATGCGCTAAAAATGAACATACATGCCATGAAAATGCAGCCTTTAATGCATTCTTCAAACGGATGCAAGCTCCCAGATGCGACCCTAGATAAAAGGCCACGTTACATGTAGCGATGTTCCAGCGATCCCACCAACGACCCGACCTGGCCGGGATCGCTGGAACATTGCTGTATGGTCACTGGTGAGCTCTCAAACAGGCAGATCTCCTCAGTGACCCATGTAATGAGCTCGACATCGTGGAAAAGAATATAAACTATTCTTTTCGATGATGCTGAGGTCCCGCTACTGTATTCTGATAGGCTGGGGTAAGCAGGAGAACACTGGTAACCAGGGTACACATCAGGTTACTAAGCAAAGCGCGCAGTGCTTAGTAACCTAATGTGTACCCTGTTACCAGGGAACACATCGGGTTAGAGGGGTGTCGCACACGCTGATGTATGCTGCCCAGCGGGAGACAGACGACCAAAAAATTGTCCTGGCCATTCTGCAGTGATCACACCGCTGGTCGCTGCGGCATGTCACAAGCAGCAACTTCGCTAGCGAGGTCGTTACAACATCACAAAAGCTGTGATGTTGCAGCGACATCAGTAGCCGGTAACCCGACCTTAAGGCTTTGATTGCAGATTTGCCACAGAACTGCACTATGATACAGATCAAATAACACTCTGTGTGCACATGGCCTGTTATGAGAAGGGACCCAAAGTCATTTAATCCCATAAAATCACCAGTCACTTATTCATTATATAAAACACAGCAATTATCCCACTTTGATGCCATCTCTGATGCCCAGAACCCATTTAGACCAGGCCAGAGTGACCTGAACTTGATGCGGGATATCACTATCTGATCAATAATGGTGTGAGAGCAGTGGCCCAAAATCATTTCAAGGGAACCTATCATGTGGAAAAAATGCTATGAACCTACAGATATGGCTGGTGAGTTTTTCCCTGAATCACACAAGTTTGGAAATCAAGTACGCAGGTTTAGATTAGCATAGATTAGCATAAAACCAAGGTAAAAATGCATCACAGAAATGCAGTAAAAGTACACTGTGTGAACACAGCCTTACAGCCCCAAGAGGAATAGGACTATGTTCACACAGTGCGTTTTTTTATTGCATTTTTGTGTTGTGTTTTTACCTTGGTCTTGTGGTAATGTATCCTAATCTAAACCTGCGTTTTTGATTCCAGCAAAACCTATGTGATTCAGAGATAAACTGTCTACACACATTGGTTTAATTTTTTTGCAGACAGTGTCAACACCCTATGGTTTTGCTGCATTTTAAAAGAATGATCATGTCAATTGTTTTCTGCGTTTGTGCTGCGTTCAATGGCCAAAATGCATAAAAAAAACGCAGCAATCAAAATGCAGGA
The DNA here is from genome assembly GCA_033576535.1 of Allobates femoralis. Lineage (NCBI taxonomy): Eukaryota > Metazoa > Chordata > Amphibia > Anura > Aromobatidae > Allobates > Allobates femoralis. Next base: position 52,252 of record JARQOC010000806.1, on the reverse strand, counting down.
AAATCGCGGTAAAAACACGCACGAGCCATGGATGTCTCCTGCCAAGAAATCAGGAGATACCAGAAACCTGTACAGGTTTTGCTACAGCAAAAACGCTTTGTGTGAATCTAGCCTAAGAAGTAAAATAAAAAAAAAAAAAATCTATAACAAAAAAAGGAAAAATAAAACAAATATAAAAGTTCAAACTATCCCTTTTGCCCCACTGAAAAGAAAACTATGAAAAATACACATTTATCAGTATGTTAAGAAATATAAAATAAAATCAATTAGGTCTATAAACTATGTAACAAAGAAAAAGTAAAAACGCCAAAATTACATTTTTTTGGTTGCCGCAACACTGCAATAAAATGTAATAACTGGATCAAAACAAAGCATCTACTCAAAGATAGTATCATTAGACATGTCAGATCAAGATGCAAAAAATATAAGCCATCACACAACCCAAGATCCCGAAAAATGAGGACGGGGCACACAATATGGCCAGGGTCACATTTCCGTTTTTTTTGTAAAATCCTGATCCGGTTTTGAGCTTTCAAAAAGCTCAAAACCGGACCAGGAAACGCTCCTCATAGGAGCCTATGCAAAACACCGGATGGCTTCACAAGCCATCCGGTGGCCGGATCCGGCACTGCTGCCTGCGTTTAAAATCATGCAGGCAGCAGTTTTCGCAGCGTTTGCCGGGACCGCACTGCGGTCACCGGATGGCTCAGGATGTGTAATCCTGAGCCATCCGGTAACTGCAGAGTTTGCGTTTCCCGGCTCAGCAAACCTAGTAAAGAGTTAAATAGCTGACCTAAATGACTGTTAGAGGTCTGTAGGGGGGCTTAGACCCCCTACAGACCGGCCGCCCACTTCTATAGTGTTCTTCAACAATTTCTTACTGTGCACGGGCGAGGAGCCCGTGCATGTCAGCCAAAGTTGCCCCTACCCCCCCGTATCACTATAGAGGGGTGCATACACCCCTCTATTACAATTATGCTTTTAATATGTGTTTAACATAAAGAATTGTCACAATTGCATTGTAAGAATATATTTACATGTTCCGGAGCCAGAGAGCAGGGAATTCCATGGGCGGGGCTGTGTGCAGTAGCCTCCGCCCTCTCCTTCTTGATGGCCGCCCCCTCTGGCCGTAATCCACTGTTGTGAGGGCGGATGCATCATTAAAGGGGCGTGGCTAACTATGTGCCGAGGTTAGCCACGCCCCTTTAACGACGTATCCGCCCTCACAACAGTGGATTACGGCCAGAGGGGGCGGCCATCAACAAGGAGCGGGCGGAGGCTGCTGCACACAGCCCCGCCTATGGATTTCGCTGGACTCTGCCTACAACAGCATGTAAGTATAAACTTACATTGCGAGTGATCAAATCCTTTTTGGACTACACATCATTAATGCATCATTGTAATACAGGGGTGCATGCACCCCTGTATAGTGATACAGGGGGGGGGGGCACTTTGCTCCGAAGAGCCCGTGCCCATTGAGAAATTGTACAAGAACACTGTATAAGTGGTCGGCCGGTCTGTAGGGGGGTCTAAGCCCCCTACAGACCTTAAAAAGTCATTGAGATCAACAATTTAACTCTTTATTAAGGTTGCGGATCCCGCCAATAGCCGGGATCCGCAACCTCGGCAGTTACCGGATGGCTCAGGATTACACATCCTGAGCCATCCGGTTACCGCAGTGCGGGATTCAGCACACATTTTTGAAAAAAATGTGTGTGCCCGCCATTGCGTTCACCGCATCCGGATCTGGATGCGGTTGAATGCAATTTAGGTTTTCAATGTGACCCTACCCTATGTCGACAAAAGCACAATTCTTTTTTTCTAGAAAGTTCAGACTTCGAGAACAGTATTTTTGACCCTCTTTTTGGCTCCATTTTTCAGCTGCATAACGAATCCGCTTTTTAAAAAACATATCACCTATTCACACTCTGCGTTTTTGATCGGTTTTTTTTCTGCATTTTGTGTGCTGTAGTTTTTTTTTTCCCTCCATTTACAATGGTTCCTATGGAAAAAACCTGATGAGAAAAACACCACAGGAACTAACATGCACTTTTCTAGAAAAGAAAAGATCACACCACATATTCTCAGCTTGAATGGAAAAAACTGAAATCCCATAGACTTTGCTGGAATCCATTTTGAATGATCTCCTGTGAACAGTGCACTGCAAATAATGGATCAAGAACAGTGTGTGTGAATGAAGCCTAAGGGGATGTGCACACAGTGCGTTTTTGCTGCGGTTTAGGATGGAGGCACACTGGCGTGAGACTCCCGCTTGTAAAAAACGCATGTCACTCGCACTGATGTTAACAAATTGGCCAGGGCACAGTGGTCCGTTTTACGCAGTCGCCTCTCGCATGTCGCCAGCAATGCGATTCCACTCGCAGCATGCTGCGTATGTGTGCGATTCCTACGCGCGTACGGCCAATGCAAGTCTATGTTGACGTTTTTTTCTCGCATGAAGTCAGCACACCATGCGAGTTACATGCGCGAAATACGCTTGTACGTGACAGGAAGTACAAGCTGATTCCAATTCTGAAGTGCCTCCATAACACCTTACACTCGGATCGCTGTTTGTGACTGAAAAAACGCACTCGCATCCCATTCGCATTGCAAACGCACCCCACTCGCACCGCGATCGCGGACAAATACGCGACGCAATCGCAGAAATGGCTAGCGTACAAAACGCTCCGTTTAACACGCTCCTAGTGTGCCTCCACCCTTACCACTGGTTTTAGGGCCACTTTACACACACCAACTTATCTGTCCAACTTCTGACCAACTTGCTGGTTGCAGTGAAATCATGGACACATTGCTCCATTTTGTAACTGTGTACAATGGAACAATGTGTCCATGATTTCACTGCAACCAGTAAGTTAGTCAGACGTTGGACAGATAAGTTGGTGTGTGTAAAGTGGCCTTTATGGTAATATATGCTAATTTGTTCCTGTGGTTTTGATTCCCAGCAAAATCAATGTGTTTCACAGAAACGCTGTGCCCACACATTGGTTTTGCAAGTGTCAAGAACTGTCAAATCCCTGCATTTTTGGTGCAAATGGGAAAGAATTGACATGCTCTATTTTTCCTGTGTTTTTGGTGCAGTCAATGGAAAAAACGCATGAAAAATGCAGCAGCAAAAACACGCAGAAAACGCACAAAAAACACAGGACCTGAAATCAGCAAATCTCCTGGCAAGGACTTTAGGATCCTTGAAACCAGTTCAGATTTTGCTGCGTTCAGGACAGCTCAAAAAACGCCCTGTGGGCACATACCCTAAAGGTTCCACATTTGCACCGTCCTGAGGCATCAGACACCTCATATAGGGAACTGGTGAATAATAACAACATGAAATGTTTTGCCGTTTCACAGCACTTTGGACCTGTTTTTTAGGTCACTATGTGGAAGAATGAATGATGGCAATGTACGGCACAATGTGTCTCACACATAAAGCCACATGCACACATTGGGTGTTTAGGCTACTTTCACATTTGCATTCCCCTCCGCAGCGTTCTGCGGAGGGGATCTACAATGTGAGCGCAGCACCGCAAGACCCTATCTTTATAATGGGAGCGTACGGTGCTGCGCTTGACCGTGCGCACCCATTCACTGCCACATGTGATCTGTGCGCAGGCGGATGCCTGCGCACAAATCACCCAGTCTCGTCCGCACAAGAAATGCAACATGTCGCGTCCTTGGTGCAGACGAGACTGGGTGATTTGTGTGCAGGCGTCCGCCTGCGCACAGATCACATATGGGAGTGAATGGGTGCGCAAGGTCATACACAGCACCGTGCGCTCCCATTATAAAGATAGGGGCTTGCGGTGCTGCGCTCACATTGCGGATCCCCCGCAGTACGCTGCGGAGGGGAACGCAAATGTGAAGGTAGCCTTAGTGAGTTTTTTACCTCCAGGATTTGCAAGGAGTGGGTAATAAATATAGAAGTGGTGACATGTTTCTATTGTACTTGTCCCCCGATTATTCCACTCCTGGTTTTGGCTACAAATACAGAGGTAAAAAAACTCACCAAACACTGAGGTAAAAAAAACTCACCAAACGCTGAGGTAAAAAAAACTCACGAAACACTGAGGTAAAAAAAAACTCACCAAACGTTGAGGTAAAAAACCCACCAAACATTGAGGTAAAAAACCCACCAAACATTGAGGTAAAAAAAAACACCAAACATTGAGGTAAAAAAACTCTCCAAACGCTGAGGTAAAAAACCCACCAAACGCTGAGGTAAAAAACCCACCAAACATTGAGGTAAAAAACCCACCAAACATTGAGGTAAAAAAAAACACCAAACATTGAGGTAAAAAAACTCTCCAAACGCTGAGGTAAAAAACCCACCAAACACTAAGGTAAAACAACTCACCAAACACTAAGGTAAAAAACTCTCCAAACACTAAGGTAAAAAAAACTCACCAAACACTAAGGTAAAACAACTCACCAAACACTAAGGTAAAAAAACTCACCAAACACTAAGGTAAAAAAACTCACCAAACACTAAGGTAAAAAAACTCACCAAACACTAAGGTAAAAAAACTCACCAAACACTAAGGTAAAAAAACTCACCAAACACTGAGGTAAAAAACTCTCCAAACACTGAGGTAAAAAACTCTCCAAACACTGAGGTAAAAAACTCTCCAAACACTGAGGTAAAAAACTCTCCAAACCCTGAGGTAAAAAACTCTCCAAACACTGAGGTAAAAAACTCTCCAAACACTGAGGTAAAAAACTCTCCAAACACTGAGGTAAAAAACTCTCCAAACCCTGAGGTAAAAAACTCTCCAAACACTGAGGTAAAAAACTCTCCAAACACTGAGGTAAAAAACTCTCCAAACCCTGAGGTAAAAAACTCTCCAAACGCTGAGGTAAAAAACTCTCCAAACCCTGAGGTAAAAAACTCTCCAAACGCTGAGGTAAAAAACTCTCCAAACGCTGAGGTAAAAAAACTCTCCAAACACTGAGGTAAAAACTCTCCAAACGCTGAGGTAAAAAACTCTCCAAACACTGAGGTAAAAAAAACAAACAAACACTGAGGTAAAAAAAAACACCAAACGCTGAGGTAAAAAACTCCCCAAATCGTGTGTGAACAAAGCCTGAGATGAGAAGCCCTGAACTGAGCAGATAACCCAAACGTTCTATCTCCAGGAGTAACCGCTCTCAGTGTGGAGTATGAGGGGCTTTCCCTCCCCTCTCTACCCTCCCCAATAGCCGCCAGCTTGAGGAATCAGGCTATTGCTCTCTGTTATCAACACCCATTGCCCCATGATGTAACTCACCATTTCACCAACCAGTAAACGGAATAGATCCAGCTCTCCAAGGACATGGCCCATCCCTCAGCTGCTTCTCCGTCAATGGTGCAACCCACGAGGAAGAGGAGGTGACATCATCGGGAGGGGCGGAGCCTCCGCCACCAAAGCAACCAATCAGGGCAGGTCTGTATCTGTGATTGATGTGATTGTGATGCACAGACAGCAGTGAAGCACTTACTAAGGGGGTGGAGATAGAAGCTTCGTCAGTATAGGTCGTGTGACGTGCACACATGGCCACAGTGAGGAGTACACGTGGTGCTGCTGCCCTCACCTACCTTCACTACTGGACGGACGCCATCTTATTATAGCTATGTACAACTACAGTATATCGGGATTTGTGCACTCGGATACATAGAAATTGTCTTTACAGCTCCTGCTACTTAGAATTCTTCATTCTATTAGTGGAATCCCTACATATATGATCTATATCCAGTTCTGTTAATGTAAAGTCATATAACCTGTTGGATTCTCACTTTCTACATTGCTTTTCTCACTTAGGACTCAGTTTCTCACTAATTAATATGTGTCCCTTAAAGGGATCCTGTCACCCCAAAACACCTGCTAACCTATTAAAACCTGTCCCTAGAGCATATTAACACTTTCCCTACACTATTTCTACCTCCTAAATGCAGTAAGTGACATTGACTAAAAACGTTTTATAAGTACCTGATTAGTGATGATAATGAGTGACTATGCTATTCATAGTCACTCATCAAGACTGCCCCTCTGCTTCATAGCACGCCTCCATAGGCGTGATCGTCCTCCTAGATTCAAATTGCAGCCTCCCGCTGTGCCCTGTGTCGTAGGAGGCTGCTGTGTGGCTTGTGACGCGATCCGCATCATTCCCGGCGCCTGGTGACGTATTTAGATCGGCGCCGCGCTGTTAGCTTCAAAATGCGCACTGCGCATGCCCAATGCGCATGCGCAGTGCATATTTTGAAGCTAACAGCGCGGCGCCGCTGTAAATACGTCACAGGGCGCCGGGAATGACGCGGATCGCGTCACAAGCCACACTGCAGCCTCCTACGACACAGGGCACAGCGGGGAGGCTGCAATTTTAATCTAGGAGGACGATCACGCCTATGGAGGCGTGCTATGAAGCAGAGGGGCAGTCTTGATGAGTGACTATGAATAGCATAGTCACTCATTATCATCACTAATCAGGTACTTATAAAACGTTTTTAGTCAATGTCATTTACTGCATTTAGGAGGTAGAAATAGTGTAGGGAAAGTGTTAATATGCTCTAGGGACAGGTTTTAATAGGTTTACAAGTGTTTTGGGGGTGACAGGATCCCTTTAAGTAAGGGGACTAGCTACAGTAAGAAATTCAGCAGATGGAATGGAATGCAAGTGCTCAGTTTATTGTGACACCATCTGCTAAAACATGAAACCAAATACAACTACAGACAGGGTGACAAGGGCACTCTAACACAGGGTACAGAAATAAAGTGCCTAGATAGGGTCCATCAAATGATATATGGTACATCAGTTGCACAACCCAACAGCGGTAAGCATCAATGGCTATGTTCACACACAATTTGCGTTTTTTTTAGCACTCTTAAAAGCACTTGCGTTTTTTTAAGAGTGCTAAAAAATGTCCCTTGTGTGTCTGAAAGGATTTGCCACGTTTTTGGACTTAGTCATTTTTTCACCAAAAACGCAGGCAAAAACGCAAGCGTTAACGCAGGGTGCATAAATGTGCCTTTTAAAAACGCATGTGTTTCCCATAGGGCCCCCATCTTAAAAAAACGCATGTGCGTTTTTTTAACATGGGCCCCTATGGGAAACGCATGCGTTTTTGAATGGCACTAAAAGGTACTAATGTACCATGCGTTTTTGCATGCGTTTCCCATAGGTCCCCATGTTAAAAAAACGCATGCGTTTTTGGAAAAACGCACATGCGTTTTTTTACAGCACCCAAAAACGCTGCATGCAGCGTTTTTTGGACTAGGGGTAAAAAACGCAAATGGAGCTGAAAAACGCAGCTACACTCAAATGTACCCTGCGTTAACGCACCTGCGTTTTTTTTAACAGCCCAAAAACGCAGAGATGGTCAAAAAAACGCATGTGTGTGAACATGGCCAATGTTGCGAATAGGCAGCATCGCTAGCAACATTGCTATCACCGTGTTACACGGGGCAATGGCCATGTTCACACACATGCATTTTTTTGACCATCTCTGCGTTTTTGGGCTGTTAAAAAAAACGCAGGTGCGTTAACGCAGGGTACATTTGAGTGTAGCTGCGTTTTTCAGCTCCATTTGCGTTTTTTACCCTTAGTCCAAAAAACGCTGCATGCAGCGTTTTTGGGTGCTGTAAAAAAACGCATGTGCGTTTTTCCAAAAACGCATGCGTTTTTTTTAACATGGGGCCCTATGGGAAACGCATGCAAAAACGCATGGTACATTAGTACCTTTTAGTACCATTCAAAAACGCATGCGTTTCCCATAGGGGCCCATGTTGAAAAAACGCACATGCGTTTTTTTAACATGGGGGCCCTATGGGAAACACATGCGTTTTTAAAAGGCACATTTATGCACCCTGCGTTAACGCTTGCGTTTTTGCCTGCGTTTTTGGTGAAAAAATGACTAAGGCTAGGGTCACATCGGCGTTTTTTGTTTAAAATCCTGATCCGGTTTTGAGCTTTAAAAAAGCTCAAAACCGGACCAGGAAAGGCTCCTGATAGAAGCCTATGCAAAACACCGGATGGCTTCACAAGCCATCCGGTGGCCGGATCCGGCACTGCTGCCTGCGTTTAAAATCATGCAGGCAGCAGTTTTCGCAGCGTTTACCGGGACCGCACTGCGGTCACCGGATGGCTCAGGATGTGTAATCCTGAGCCATCCGGTAACTGCATAGCTTGCAGTTCCCGATCTGGCAAGTTAATAAAGAGTTAAAATAGCTGACCTAAATGACTTTTTGAGGTCTGTAGGGGGGCTTAGACTCCCCTACAGACCGGCCGGCGACTTCTACAGTGTTCTTCTACAATTTCTCAATGGTCACAGGCTCTTCGGAGCCCGTGCATGTAAACCAAAGGGGCCCCCCCGTATCACTATACTGGGGTGCATAGACCCCTGTATTACAAATAAGCTGTATTGATGTCTAGTAAGGGTTAAATGTGTACATTTGCATTGTAAGTATATACTTACAACATTCTTTCGTAGGCAGAGTGTAGGAAATCCATGGGCGGGGCTGTGTGCAGCAGCCTCCGCCCGCTCCTTCTTGATGCCCGCCCCCTCTGGCCGTAATCCAGTCTTGTGAGGGCGGGGACGTCGTTAAAGGGGCGTGGCTAACCACGGCACATAGTTAGCCACGCCCCTTTAACGACGTCCCCGCCCTCACAAGACTGGATTACGGCCAGAGGGGGCGGGCATCAAGAAGGAGCGGGCGGAGGCTGCTGCACACAGCCCCGCCCATGGATTTCCTACACTCTGCCTACGAAAGAATGTTGTAAGTATATACTTACAATGCAAATGTACACATTTAACCCTTACTAGACATCAATACAGCTTATTTGTAATACAGGGGTCTATGCACCCCAGTATAGTGATACGGGGGGGCCCCTTTGGTTTACATGCACGGGCTCCGAAGAGCCTGTGACCATTGAGAAATTGTAGAAGAACACTGTAGAAGTCGCGCCGGCCGGTCTGTAGGGGGTCTAAGCCCCCCTACAGACCTCAAAAAGTCATTTAGGTCAGCTATTTTAACTCTTTATTAACTTGCCAGATCGGGAACTGCAAGCTATGCAGTTACCGGATGGCTCAGGATTACACATCCTGAGCCATCCGGTGACCGCAGTGCGGTATTCAGCACACAGTTTTGAAAAAAACTGTGTGCGACCGGCATTGCGTTCACCGCATCCGGATCCGGATGCGGTGAATGCAATTTAGGTTTCCAATGTGACCCTACCCTAAGTCCAAAAACGTGGCAAATCCTTTCAGACACACAAGGGACATTTTTTAGCACTCTTAAAAAAACGCAAGTGCTTTTAAGAGTGCTAAATAAAACGCAAATTGTGTGTGAACGTAGCCAATATTACCAGATCGCTGGAGCATCATCGCCAGGTTTACCAACATGTTGGTAAACCTGTCAACTGCGATCCAGCGACTTATCATGGTTGCATTGTGCGGTCAGACAGCAAGATCGCTGGACCCAGGACTTTTCAGCGATGTTGCAGGCAACATCACCCCATGTAACAGTACCTTGAGTGATTTGTTTTACACACAGCAAAAAACAGTGGACTACACGCACTGTGTGAATGTGGCCAAAAAGCAACAACTCCTAAAGGCCACTTCACACACACAGATACATTGGATACATTGCTCCATGTTGTACACAGCCACAAAATGGAGCAATGTATCCATGATTTCACTGCAACCAGAGATCTGTTCAGATATTGGACTCAGATATCTGTGTGTGTGAAGTGGCCTTAAGGGGGCTTTTTTCTTGGCAGGAGGTTTGCCACATATTTTTCCCATTCACTTTGACGGCAGACACAAGGCACATTCCGTATTTTTGAAAAGCGCAAGTAAAAAAGCGCGCAAAAATACGCAATGTGTGAACGCAGCCCTTCACTTCAAAAACGCGCACGTAAAAAGAATAGGTTTGTCAATTCTTTCTGCAGTTTTTCTCTGCCATTCCATTGCCCACATGATAAAATGGGCTTTGAAAAAGTGCAGAGAAAAACGCAGAAGAAAGTGCAGTGTGTGCATGGAGCTGCGTTTTTTTGTTCAAAAACGGCGTGTAAAAAAGCGCAACTGCAGAAAAAGCAGAAAAAATATGCAATGTGTGAACGTAGCCCTAAACTGGCTGCAGGCTGTATTCACACTCCCCGTTTCTGATCCATTTTTTTGCATCCGTTTTTTTGGAGTGTTAGGCTATGTTCACACAATGCGCTATTGCTGTGCTTTGTACAGATCCACTATTGCAGTGAAACGCATTGTCTGTCAGAGCCAAGTCAACACATTTCACTATATTCCATTCACACACTTGCGCTTTTTATGCATCTGCTTTTTGGCTGAAAATAGAGTCCATAAAAAGAATGAACATGCTAGGGCCTTTTCACATTTGCGTTTTGAATGGATTGCGTTTTTCACTGCGTTACCGCAGAAAACGCATTGAAACGCATGTATTTTTTCTCCCGTCGACTCACATTGTAAAAACACATACAAACATGGTAAATACGCACCGCAAAATGCGGTTGCGTTTGAATGCATGCGTTTTTACCCAGCACACAGGAAACGTTGCTGGCTCTGCGTTTTTACAATGTAAGTCTATGGGAGAAAAAACTCATGGTTTCAATGTGTTTTTTGCAGTAATACAGTGCAAAACGCATTGCATCCAAATGCAAAGCACTGTTAGATGTGAACTTAGCCTTAATTCTTTTGGCGTTATTTCGCTACACTTTTACTCACCTTGCCAGGCACAAAAGTCCCAAAGATTGAAATCTCACGTTATTTCGTAGCTGCAAACCGCGTTTTCCTGTGCACTACGAGATAGCACAAGATTTCAAACTCCTAAATTAGGGTAGACAAGGGCACAATGGGTTTCTCCCAAGTAAACTGGAAAGATTAATACATCAAACTGCTCACCTTATCCAGTTGTGAGACCCACAACTGGTATCGATGCTTAGTTATCAGCTGCCGCAGGATACCCACTCGAGGTGGCAAATAAACATCAATATAGATGGTCGACGCTGCTGAATACAAAAATGACAAGACGTCCAAGTAGAAGTGATCGGTGCTTTTATTCCAATTTCCTACGCATTTCAAGGCTGTCCCAGCCTCTTCCTCAGGAGCAACGCCATCAATAATCAAAGGACAGCCTTGAAATATGTAGGGCGTGGAATAAAGGAATCGATCACTTCTACTTGGACGTCTTGTCATTTTGTATTCAGCAGCACGGACTGTACCTATCCGTCTATATTTAAGATTTCAAACTCCGGCACTTATGAGTGGTTGTTTGCATGCGCTTGTGAATTCGTCAGCCATAGGATTCTATTGGTAGCGTTAAGGCAGCGTTACACTACAGTAATGCTGCTTTAATGCTGCTGGAATCCTGCTTTTTGACAAACCCCCCCCCCATGGCAGAGGCCACAACGCTAGTGACCCTAGCCTAAGGCTACTTTCATTTCAGCGTTTTTTCAAATCCGGCAGAATTCCACCTTTTTTAAAAAGCTGGATCCGGTAACATTGCATTCTGTACAATGCATTGTTAATAGCGATCAGGACATGTGCAGCATTTGCGTTTTCATCCAGATCCTTCAAATCTGTTTTTTCCGGCATGTCTTTAAGCTGCAGTTAGCAGCGGATTTTGTCCGGTGTTAGTTTCTGTGCCATTTTTCCCCTACGTTTTTCCTATAAGAATCATTAATGGAGAAAAAAATGCAGCAAAAAACGCGTCAGAAATGGATTATCCATTTTTCGGTGCTTTTTGGAGGACAGCGTCTGTTTTGCAGCCAAAAAGCAGCAGTAAAGAAAGGAAAAAAATGGTGCATCTGAATGTAGCCTTAGGCTAGGATCACATTAGAGTTTTCTCCTGCGTCCAGGGGTGTTCCGTCTAAAAGATATAATTTGGCAGCATTAGCGCAGCCTTACTGTAATGGTAGGGCTGCGTTAATGCTGTCAATTAATATGTATGGTGACGGAACCCTGAGCGCAGGTCAGACGCCGGCATCTAAATGCCAGAGTTTGAAACCTTGTGCTATTTCCAAGCGGACCCCGTGACGTTCACTTCCGTGTCATGTGATGCACTTGGAAATAGCGCAAGATTTCAAACACTGGCATTTAGATGCCGACATTTGACCTGCGCTCAGAGTTCCTTCACCATAGAAATGAATTGATAGCATTAACTCAGCCCTACCGTTAAGGTTAGTATGCGCTAATGACTTGCCCCAGTGAGGAGTCATGGGTTACTTGGAAGCGGGCCCTCTCGGCGGCGTCGGGGCTGTGGGATGTCACGGTGGCCTGACCCGGTCCGTGGTCCCCGATGGGCGGTCAGTAAAAAAGGGAGGAAAAAGGTAAAAATGGAATAGTAGAAAGAAAAGGAAAAATAAAATAAAAAGTTTGTTGTGACACCACCCGTGAAACACGGCTGGTAGGGGCCATCTGCTGCGGTCCGGGCCCTCTGAGGATGATGGAGTGGCAGCTGTGATGGTTTTGCTCCCCACGGGAGGAGCGGATAGCCAGGGCATCCGGAGTGGAAGGGAATTGAGGTGAAGGGGAGCTACCAGGGCTTGAGCTGGCTGCGGGGCAGGGGCAGGAATGCTCTCAGGCAAGCTGCAGCTGCCTGCACGGCGTTTCAGTCTACCGCTCCTCAAGCGAGAAATAAACAGTCTGACACAATGCTGTGTTTCAACCCAGTTTACTTGGCTCCTCTCGGCAGGTCCTTCAGGTTGTCAGCACAAGTACAGTGGCTGCCAGGGTAGTCCTTGGCAACCAGGATGGCTTGTCGAGTTCACCCCCTTTTGTGTTCATTTCCTCTCAGGCTTTCCACTCTCTGTGCTTCCTATTCTCCTCCTTCCTGCATGCGCCTCCGCACACAAAGTCCCGATCCAGCAGCCACGGGCCTTCTTGGGCAACTGGCAGAGTCCCCTGGCCCTAGTACGGCTGCTTTCTCTGCGCTGTGTCAGGAGTTGGCCACAGCTCTTGGAGATCTTGTGGCCCCCAGTTCCATGATTGGAAATTGGAGCCTCCTCTCCACCTTCAGGGTCGGGGCCCTGGTTCTCGCCCTGTCCTTCCACTTCACTGCAGATTCGGACGCGTGGGTGGATCGCTCACTGCCCACACCCCTAGGACTCACTCTAGTTTTCTGCGATCTTTAGCCCCAGGACCCGGGAAAGACCTCATCGTAGTTCAGGTCTCTGGGTCCATGTACTCTCTGTCTACGCTCTCTCGTGTCCTCCTCCGACTAACTAACCACTTCCCTTGGTGTCTTCCCTTTGTTCTTTTCCTTTCCCTCACTGCTTCCTGCTTACTTTCCACCCACCGTCTCCCCTCGCCGTCCCATTGCTGCCTGAGACATCCCACTACCTGGGTTCACCCACTAGCTCTGGGACCGGGTGTGTTCGGTGTGTTTATGGGCAACTGGACTTACCGATCCCGGTTGCCGCAAACTAATAGTGGCGACTGGACAGCACCGGCGCCACACTCCCCCTTAGCAAAGATTAACATGTCCTCATGCTAAGACCAGGTTAAGTGATGTGCAAGTGAAACTCAAAACTTTTTATAACACGCATATAAATGACAATAAAAGAATATAAACAAACGTGCTTCTTCCCTTACGGGAGGTGCTACACTTAAGGTTACATAACAAAAACCACAATAAGTATAAAAAGACTAGTTCTATAAAAATAAAGGCTATTGGTATAAAAATAGAAAACGGTTATGAATGCATATAAGGAATCAACTGAAAGGCGAACGTGCAAGTCACACACATTGGCCCGGTAAGTGTCCCTCATTGGGTAGTTCGTGATTGTAAGAGTTTGTGCGAGTCTTTGTCTTCAGGGGGACCCACCACCAACAGACCCCCAGCACAGACCCTGGGCGTGGTGACAGGGCTAGATGGACCAATTTTTCAGCGATGCCAGTGGGTTTTTCTTTGCGGTCTTGTGTAAAACAGTTTTAAAAGAAAACGCACTTTATTGGCACGATTTAAAAAACCAACAGGGGGCACACCGAAGCATGCCAACTATATACATCCAGTCCTAATCATGTACTGTTCACTGTTCATGACTAAAAAATGTTCATTCAGCGAAAAAAAAAGGAACCAATGGGGGAAACTAGGGGGTTGAAACAGTAGTGCCGCCAGTCCCTTTTACTCTGGCTTCCAAGGCAGCACGACTGGCTTCTCCGCCCGCACTCCGGGGCGGAACTGATAGGGAATGCCCCAGGACAGTGGTCTGCGATGCCCACCACCGCACAGGCGGTGGGGCAGATCCGGCGGATGCAGGTGCACAAGTGGGGTCCGCCTCAGGCCAGACCCGGCGCACACGGAGGGCGTAGGGGCCTCATTCCCCCTCCTGCTGGACGAAGGTGATCAGGTCTCCGGGGTGCAGGTCCATGCCCGGGTGACACTTGACAGGTGTTCGCCCGTCACACCGGGAGACGAAGAGTTCTCGGCTCGCCCCCGCTTCCCGGAGAACGCCCCAGCCTCCCCCAATGCGAGTGGCGGTCACTACCCCTTCCCATCACGGGCCCTGGCCAGTGGATCAGGCCCTGCGTGCTTTGGCCTTAGCCTGTATGTTGCGCACCTCTTGCGCCCGCTTCTGAGCCCTCTGCCTCCCAGCGAGCGATGCGCCGGTGTTCCTCCCAGGGTACCAACTTGACTTCACCCTTGCCTGCCGCCACCTCCCCCGGTAACCCCATCAGCGCCCCTCCTGGGTTCTCCCAGTAGCAGACCATCCGCTCTCCTGGGACGGGGGTTCCAGGATCAGTGGGACGACCAGTCCTTCCTCGGGGTTGGAGGCATCCTCCCAAGCTGAACTGGGTGATGTCGGGTCAGGGCAAGGGGGCTAGGAGAGCCTACGGGTACAAGGGGGACCTCTTCTTGTGGCAGGGCGGATTCACTACCTGACCCGACACCGGGTGTGGTCTCGTGCTCTCTTCTGCAGGTCGGGGAAGCGAGGCGCGAGGTCGCCCACCTCACGGTCGCCTTCTCCATGATGGTCTGTTGCCATCTGTCCACGGTGGTCAGGTGGGCTCTCTCCAGCTGACGACCGAGCTCTCAGACCCCGTCAGATAGAAAGGTGGGGTCCAGCTGTATCATCTGGCTCTCCTCTGGGGAGCCGGGGGTAGTCTGCCGCTGCCACCCCTCGCTCCATGCTGCCTAGGCATCGCTCCGCCATCTTAGGTAGCACATGGATGCCAAGCTTCCCACCACTCAGCTTGCAGTCTGCGCCAAAGTCTGGGCCTGTATCCTCCCTTCGTGAGCGTGACCTTTTTCCTTCGTTTTTCATGTGCTCTCTGTCCTCGCTCTCTCGTGTCCTACTCCGACTAACTAACTACTTCCCTTGATGTCTTCCCTTTGTTCTCTTCCTTTCCCTCACCGCTTCCTGCTCACTTCTCACCCACCACCTGTCTTCCCCCACCGTCCCATTGCTGCCTGAGCCTTTCCACTCCCTGGATTCACCCGCTAACTCTGGGACCAGGTGTGTTGGGTGTTTTTATGGGCGACTGGACTTACCAATCCCGGTTGCCGCAAACTAATAGTGGTGACTGGACCGCAGGGGAACCACACTAATGCTGCCAAATTCTATATTTTAGGCAAAACCACCCTGAACGCAGGAGAAAATGCTAATGTGACCCTAGCCTAAGTTTCTGTGGTGTTTTTCTGATCCACTTTTCCCATAGGGAACCATTCTAGGGCTACATTCAGACTGTGCGTCTTTTTGATCCTTTTTTTGCAGCGCACTACAGAAAATGGATCATTCAAATGAAATCCCAGCAAAGTCTATGGGTTTTCAATTTTGCCATTCAAACTGTGCTCTTTTAAAGTGGTTTGTTTTTTCACTTTAGGAGAGCTCCATTTTCAAAAAGTGCATGTCAATTTCTGTAGCAGTTTTCTCCTGTGTTTTCCCCATAGCAGCCCTTCAAAATGTGGAAAAAAAACGCAGCAATCAAAAACTAATCAAAAAATACATCCATAAACTGATCCATTTTTTTAACCATTCCAAAAAAAAAAAAAAAAAAACGAGTCCAGTTCTTCTGCAAGCTTTACAACAAAAACACAGCTAAAAATAGAGGAAAAAAAACAGTCTTAATGGAAAAAAAAAGTGCAGCATAAAAAGCAGATCAGAAGCAGATGATCCGTTTTCTGGTGATTTTTTTGAAAAGTTGATCCAGTTTTGCAGCAAAAAAAGAGAAAAAATGCACCAGAAAAAAATGAAGCAGAAACAGTGTGTGCATAGTCAAATTCCCTGTCTGAACAGCATAAAATGAAAACCCATTGACTTTGCTGGGATTCCATTTGAGTGATCCGTTCCTTGCATTTCACTGCAAAAACAGACAAAAAAAAGGGAGCCAACACAGTGTGTGTGAATATAGCCTTTGGCTAGGGCCACACTAGCGTTGGGGCCTTTGTCCTGGGGGGTCCATCAAAAAGCAGGATTCTTGGAGCATTACCGCAGCGTAATCATAATGGAATGCTGCCTTAACGCTACCAATAGAATCCTATGGCTGACGGACTCCCGAGCGCATGGTGACGCTTGATACAAAAGGTGCCTGCGTTAGAAATCTTGCGCTATTTCCAGCGGAGCCCATGATGCAAAAGCACACATCATGTGGTCCGCTGGAAATAGCGTAAGATTTCAAACTCCGCCACTTACATGCCGGCGATTGAATGTGCTTGGGAGTCCGTCACTCATAGGATTCTATTGGCAGCATTCTATTATGATTACGCTGCATTAATGCTGCCAGAATCTATCTTTTTGATGGCTTCCCCCCTGGACGGCATGCCAGCGCCAGTGTGACCCTGACCTTAGCATGTCAATTCTTTGGCCTTTTTCCTTATCCACTTTTCCTATTTCCCCCATTATGAATGTGCTCAAAAAACGTATCCTGGAAAAACACAGCAAAAACTCGCTGTGTGAATGGGTGATGCGTTTTTTGGAAAAAGTGGATCAGTTTTGCAGCTAAATGCAGATACTTAAAAAAACGCACCAAATATGCAACTTGTGAACATAGCCTAACATAGCCTAAGGTTTCATTCACACAGAGCGTTTTTGATTCACATCTAATGCAGGTCTGCGTTTTGCTGCATTTGCGTTTCTATGCATTTTTACTGCTAAAAACTCATCCAAACGCATGCGTTTTTGGCCCCATTGATTTCAATGGAAAACGTATAGAAAATGCATGCAAAAACGCCCCATGTTAAAAAAAAAAGCATGCTTTAGCGTTTTTTCGGATGCTGCACAAAAACGCACACACATATGCGTTAACACACATGCGTTTTTGGACTTGAAAAAAAAAATGCCCAAAATGTTCCCAAAAACAGATTTAGCCCAAAGGCCAGGGTTAGACTGGCATTTTTAGCAGATGTCACAGACATCCGCTAAAAGTGTAGTCTTTTCTTCAGCAGCGCACATGCGCTTTCCAGCGCCGCTGCTGCTGAACACTGCGCCTGGTTACCCAATGTTGATTGTGGTAACCGGCCAGACATCCAGCTGAATAGTGTTTCCCTGTGCGCTGAAAAAAAAGACTACGTTTTTAGTGGATGTCATCTACTAAAGACGCTAGTCTGACCCTGGCCAAAAACTGACTTTATGTGTGACCCTGGCCTTATGTTACTTCTCCATACCGTGCCCCTCTAGTCTAACCCTCTTCCATACTGCACCCCCTCATGTCCCATTATGCTCATCCCCATGTGCCATGCTGATCATCTCCCCATGTGCCATGCTGCTCATCCCCCATGTACCATGCTGCTCATCCCCCATATATGCCATTCTGCTCATCCCCCATATATGCCATTCTGCTCATCCCCAATATATGCCATTCTGCTCATCCCCCATATATGCCATGCTGCTCATCCTCCATATTTGCCATGCTGGCCATGATATCACCACCACGAACAATTACACTGGTATTATGTCCATGATATCACCACCACTTTCAAATACCCTGGCATGATGTCCATGATATCACCACCACATACTAATACTGGCACTATGGCCATGATATTACCATCCATACTAATACACTGGCTGTTTGTCCATGATATCACCACCACATACTACCGTGTTTCCCCGAAAGTAAGGCCCTGTCTTACATTAAATTTACCCCCAAAAGTCCTACCCTGCCTTACTTTCGGGGGAGGCCTTACATTAGACAAAAAAAATGACACTTTTTGTTTAACAATAAAATTAACATTTATTAACAGGCTGAACAGTATGGCCAAAAAAATAACAAATGTCTCAAGAATATCTTGCTACTACCGTTTTAATACGGTATTTCCATGTATAACATGCAAACAATGAACAATGAACAGTCAGGAACAGTCTCAATACCGTATGTAACCCTGTAACACAAAGCAAGATTATTCAATGACAACCATGTCATCCTCTTCTGGAACATCATCAAACACATCCAAATGTTGAGGTTCTTCTGGAATAGCTTGGGACTCAAGTTCCTGCAGAATCATGGGCCCATATCTGTCATGTGTAGCCACGGCACTGTCCAGAAATGAGCAGGTCTTGTCCAGGTAGCCAGCTCGTAGGGCATTTTGAATGCAAGTGTCCGTGATCTTAGCCCATGAATTTTTGACCCAGTTCACAATCTCCGGCAGTTTAGGCTTCACAAAGTTTCCACGGACATTCCTCTCCATTCTGTTCTCGATGTAGTCATTGATCTCAGCACGGAGATTGTCCTTGAAGGGCTTGTTAATGGCGATGTCGAGAGTCTGGAGATACGCCGTCATCCCTGCAGGAATCATGATCTGGTCAATTCTCCGCTCATGAAGAAAGTTTTTCATGTCCTTGGCACGGTGTGTGCTGGCTGCGTCCCAGATCAACATTCCTCTTTGGCTCCCTCGCATAACAAGCGGCAGCATTAGATCAAGCCACTTCCTTATAACCGCCTGTGTGGCCCAGGCTTTCTCAGTTTCCAGCACATAAATGCCGGAAACCCTTTCAATTTTGTCCTTCTTGCCCTTTGCAATCAGTAACGGTGGGACTTTAGTGCCATCCAGCCGAATAGCCAAAATACAAGTGACACGGGCACTTTCATACGCAGTGGAGGGAACGTATACGGAGGAGGCACCTCGTTGCTCAATGGTGGTTTGAGCTGCTTGACCCATGAACACTGCGGTTTCATCCATGGCGATCATGTTGGCAAGACTGTATTGTGAGAAGTCTGTGTCATCCACAAACTTCTTGTAGGCAAAAGTCCGTTTAATAATCTCCGCATCCTCCAGCCTAAAGAGTGTAGTGGATCTTCTCAGTGAGAGGTCATTGCGCTCAAGAAAGTTATCCACCCAGTGCTGTGACGCCTTGAATTCCTCAGGGGAAATGTCAAACTGAGGGGCCACTGCAAGGGCGTATTCCTGGATCTGAGCCCTGGTCACCACCAATGTCTTTGCTCTCCTGTCAGCGACCCACTCAGAGACCAGGCTTTCCAGCTCGGTGAACATTGGTTGGCGACCACATCCAACTTTCCGCATTTTTGCCTTTCCGGTCTCTGCTTGTTCAGTCAGGTGATCATAATCAGCTCTCCATTTGCGCACCAAACGTTCAGCCAGCATTTTCTGCTTGCAGAATTCAGCAAGATTTTTGCCCCGGGATTCTTCCAATATCCCTTTTTTGTACTCCACGGAGTAGCTTTTTCTTTTGCCTGAACCGGAAGTGCTCATCTGGGGTAAAAATATACTGTATCAGTATTGTTTCTGGTACAGTATCCCCTGCAGCCCCCCATTGTTGTGCAGCATCCCCTGCAGCTCTCCCATTGTTGTGCAGCATCCCCTGCAGCCCCCGTTGTGCAGCTTTCCCTGCAGCTCCCCCATTGTTGTGCAGCATCCCCTGCAGCTCCCCCATCCCTGTGTGCATGATCCCACTGCTGCTCCCCCATCCCTGTGTGCATGATCCCACTGCTGCTCCCCCATCCCTGTGTGCATGATCCCACTGCAGCTCCCCATCCCTGTGTGCATGATCCCACTGCAGCTCCCCCATCCCTGTGTGCATGATCCCACTGCTGCTCCCCCATCCCTGTGTGCATGATCCCACTGCTGCTCCCCCATCCCTGTGTGCATGATCCCACTGCTGCTCCCCCATCCCTGTGTGCATGATCCCACTGCAGCTCCCCCATCCCTGTGTGCATGATCCCACTGCAGCTCCCCCATCCCTGTGTGCATGATCCCACTGCTGCTCCCCCATCCCGTGTGCATGATCCCACTGCTGCTCCCCCATCCCTGTGTGCATGATCCCACTGCTGCTCCCCCATCCCTGTGTGCATGATCCCACTGCTGCTCCCCCATCCCTGTGTGCATGATCCCACTGCAGCTCCCCCATCCCTGTGTGCATGATCCCACTGCAGCTCCCCCATCCCTGTGTGCATGATCCCACTGCAGCTCCCCCATCCCTGTGTGCATGATCCCACTGCAGCTCCCCCATCCCTGTGTGCATGATCCCACTGCAGCTCCCCCATCCCTGTGTGCATGATCCCACTGCTGCTCCCCCATCCCTGTGTGCATGATCCCACTGCTGCTCCCCCATCCCTGTGTGCATGATCCCACTGCTGCTCCCCCATTCCTGTGTGCATGATCCCACTGCTGCTCCCCCATCCCTGTGTGCATCATCCCACTGCATACCCCCACTCTGCCCATGTGCTGCCACCACCCGCGCGCAGCCCCACACACACACACGGTTTACCGTAGCTACGGTATACTTACCGTTCCGTTGTCGATTCCTCTGCGGTGCCGGTGGGAGCCTTCTGGTGCAGGAGACGCTGGGCCAATCAGCTGCGAGCCTGCAGGGCAGTGACGTCGCGGCTGATCGGCCAATCAGAGCTCGAGCTGATGGCCAATCAGCTGCGAGCCTGCAGGCCCGTGACCCGGGGCAGGAGAGAATGGCGGAGCCGGCCACAAGAAGCCCGCAGGCAGGCGAGAATGCATTGAGGGGCCAGAACAATGAGGTCAATTCCCCAGCTACCCCCCACCATAGGCGGCCTTACATTCCCCACAGACCCCCCCGAAAGCGGCCTTACAATCGGGGGGTGCCTTACATTGGAGAACCCTGGGCACCCCCCTACCCTGCCTTACTTTCGGGGGGGGTCTTATTATTTCAGGAAACACGGTAATACGCTGGTACTCACTGTATGTCCATGATATTACCATACACATTACTAATACCAATATATCCATGATATCACCACCACATCTAATACACTGGTACCATGTCCATTATATACCACCACATACTAATACACTGGCACTATGTCCATGATATCACCACCACATACTAATACACTGGTACCATGTCCATTATATCACCACCACATAATACACTGGCACATGTCCATTATATACACTGATACTAATAATGGCACTATGTCCATGATATCACCACCACATACTAATACACTGGTACCATGTCCATTATATCACCACTGCATACTAATACACTGGCACTATGTCCATGATATCACCACCACATACTAATACACTGGTACCATGTCCATTATATCACCACCACATACTACTACACTGGCACTATGTACATGATATCACCACCACATACTAATACTAATACACTGGTACCATGTCCATTATATTACCACCACATACTAATACACTGGCACTATGTCCATGATATCACCACTACTATACTAATACACATGGCACTATGTCATGATATCATCACCACATACTAATACAACTGGTACTATCTCCATGATATCACCACCACATACTAATACACTGGTACTATGTCCATGATTTCACCAGCACATACTAATACACTGGCACTATGTCCATGACATCACCACATAATCATACACTAGCACTATGTCAATGATATCACCACCACATACTAATACACTGACGCTATGTCCATGATATTACCACCACATGCTTATACACTGGCACTATGTCCATGATATCACTACCACATACTAATACACTGGCACTACTTCATGAAATCACCACCACATACTAATACACTGGTACTATGTCCATAATATCACCACCACTTCCTCATACACTGGCACTATGGCCATGATATCACCACCGCATACTAATGCACTGGCACTATATCCATGATACCACCACCACATACTAATACACTGGCACTAAGTCCATGATATAACCACCACATAGTAATACACTAGTACTATGTTCATGATATCACCACCACACACTAATACACTGGCACTATGTCCATGACATCACCAACACATACTTAGGGTGCATCCTCACGATCAGGAGACGCAGTCCAGCTCCTCCGGACCGTGTGCACGCACCCTAATACACTGGTACTACTGTATGTCCATGATATTACCATCACATCCTAGTACACTGGCACCATATCCATGATATTACCACCACATACTAATACACTGGTACTATGTCCATGATTTCACCAGCACATACTAATACACTGGCACTATGTCCATGACATCACCACATATTCATACACTAGCACTATGTCAATGATATCACCACCACATGCTCATACACTGGCACTATGTCCATGATATCACCACCACATGCTCATACACTGGCATTATGTCCATGATATCACCACCACATGCTAATGACCTGGTACTATATCCATGATACCACCACCACATAATAATACACTGGCACTATTTCCATCACATCACCACATACTAAAACACTGGCACTATGGCCATGATATCACCACCACATACTAATACACTGGCAGTATCGTGGCGTAACTACCATGGTGCAGCTGGTGCAGCTGCACAGGGCCCGACCGGCCAGGGGGCCCCTTCAAGCCTGGAGGAGGGCCCCCAGCCGACCCCCGCAAGCCTCCATCAGAGGAGAGGAGGGTCAGGCAAGGGAAGCAGAGAGCTTCCTGCTTCCCCTGCCTGATCCTACCCCTCCTCTCCTCTGCCCCTCCGGCTCCTAGGACAGCTACAAACATCCGGCGCGGCTCACCAGGTAGGAGAGCACCGCGCCTGCGGCTCCCAGCAGCCCCCCCCGGGCCGTTTCGACGGCCGGTAGCACTTTCCTTCGGGGCCGCGCCAAAGGCCGGTAGCATTCCCTCCCCCCGCTCCTGCACCAAGGCCCTAGGGGTGATGGTCCGCCCCTGGGCAGTATGTCCATGATATAACCACCATATACTAATACACTGGCACTATTTCCATCACATCACCACATACTAAAAAACTGGCGCTATGGCCATGATATCACCACTGCATACTAATGAACTGACACTATATCCATGATACCACCACCACATACCAATACACTGGCAGTATGTCCATGATATCACTACCACATGCTAATACACTGGCACTGTGTCCATGAGATCAAAACATACTAATACACCGACACTACAGTGTTGGCCAAAAGTATTGACACCCTGCAATTCTGTCAGATAATACTCAGTTTCTTCCTGAAAATGATTGCAATCACAAATTCTTTGGCATTATTATCTTTATTTCATTTGTCTTCAATGAAAAAAAACACAAAAAGAATTGTCCTAAAGCCAAATTGGATATAGTTCCACACCAAGCATAAAAAAGGGGGTGGACAAAAGTATTGGCACTGTTAGAAAAATTATGCGATATGCGATGCTTCTCTAATTTGTGTAATTAACAGCACCTGTAACTTACCTGTGGCACCTAACAGGTGTTGGCAATAACTAAATCACACTTGCAGCCAGTTGACATGGATTAAAGTTGACTCAACCTTTGTCCTGTGTCCTTGTGTGTACCACATTGAGCATGGAGAAAAGAAAGAAGACCAAAGAACTGTCTGAGGACTTGAGAAACCAAATTGTGAGGAAGCATGAGCAATCTCAAGGCTCCCAGTCCATCTCCAAAGACCTGAATGTTCCTGTGTCTACCGTGCGCAGTGTCATCAAGAGAAGTTTAAAGCCCATGGCACTGTGGCTAACCTCCCTAGATGTGACGGAAAAGAAAAATTGACAAGAGATTTCAACGCAAGATTGTGCGGATGGTGGATAAAGAACCTCGACTAACATCCAAACAAGTTCAAGCTGCTCTGCAGTCCGATGGTGCAACAGTGTCAACCCGTACTATCCGTCGGCGTCTGAATGAAAAGGGACTGTATGGTAGGAGACCCAGGAAGACCCCACTTCTTACCCCAAGACATAAAAAAGCCAGGCTGGAGTTTGCCAAAACTTACTGAGAAAGCCTACAACGTTTTGGAAGAATGTTCTCTCTTTTTGGGCAAAGGCATCAACATAGAGTTTACAGGAGAAAAAAAGAGACATTCAAAGAAAAGAACACGGTCCCTACAATCAAACATGGCGGAGATTCCCTGATGTTTTGGGGTTGCTTTGCTGCCTCTGTCACTGGACTGCTTGACCGTGTGCATGGCTTTATGAAGTCTGAAGACTACCAACAAATTTTGCAGCATAATGTACAGCCCAGTGTGAGAAAGCTGGGTCTCCCTCAGTGAGAGAAAGCACTGGAGACTTCTAAGGTGGCTAGCAATGAGTCCAGACCTGAATCCCATAGAACACCTGTGGAGAGATCTAAAAATGTCAGTTTGGAGAAGGCACCCTTCAAATATCAGGGACTTGGAGCAGTTTGCCAAAGAAGAATGGTCTAAAATTCCAGCAGAGCATTGTAAGAAACTCATTGATGGTTACCGTAAGCGGTTGATCGCAGTTATTTTGTCTAAAGGTTGTGCAACCAAGTATTAGGCTGAGGGTGCCAATACTTTTGTCTGGCCCATTATTGGAGTTTTGTGTGAAATGATCAATGTTTTGCTTTTTGCTTCATTCTCTTTTGTGTTTTTTCATTGAAGACAAATTAAATGAAGATAATAATACCAGGGGGGCGTGGCCTGGACATGGGACGTGGGGAGCAGGCACTGAAACTCGGAGCTCCTGTCCCATTCACCCTGTTACAGCCGGTGCCAAGCCTCAGTAACCCACCCTTATGCCGCCCAAGAGAAAGGGCAACAGACCCCAGACCTCCTGGGAGCCGTCGGTGCCCCCCACGGCACGAATTTCACAATATCTCCGGAGCGTTGTTCTGCACTGTGTGATGGCGGGGAAGATGGTGGCGGGACCTCTGCAGAGCGCCGCAGATCAAAGACAGCGCCAGTTTGCAGCTACACGTGGAGAGGAGAAGGCTACCGTCTCCCAGCACAGTGAGCCACAGCATCCTGGAAAAGACTGCAGACGGGACCCGGTAACGTGTAAACGTGTACACCCCTGCTCCCTCCTACACTACCTGCTCCACACACAGGGGACTCAGACCCAGTTACAGAAACCGCTCCTGCCCTAGTTAATGAAGGGCTGCCTACACAGGAACGGGATGTGGTGGTCGCCCATAAGTCATATAGCACACAGATATCTTCCCAGGGTGATGGAGACAGACCCCTGATTTCTAACAAGGGGGATCATATCGGTATGGAGCTAAAACACCCTCAGGCTACCACAGGAGTTGAGAAGAATAATGAGGGTTACAGCCAAAAGGGTAAGTCAGACCCCTATAAAGACTTGATTGTGGGGATGATCCAGACCCTTTCACGGCCACTGCGGGGAGGAGGCATGGAGGAGGGGAACATGGAAACCACCACAAGAATAAGTTACCTAGAAGAGAATATAGTTGGGACTGCTCGATCCTCAGCCAGAGACCCGATGCAGATTGCTCCGTATGCTAGAGACCCCTTATCCCCTGGCCAGATATCATTGCCTACTACGTCAGGGGGTCAGGAGATATGGGATGACCTCAGGTCACGTATACAGACCATCCCTACTAGAGAAGAAATGGAGGGCTTCATCACACGTATGGAGGCATCCTTTAAAGCCGAGGCTTCGGCACTTAAAGGGGAGGTCAATAAACTTAGTTTAAGGGTGGCCTCTACGGAATCGTCCTCCCAGAACATAGATGAGAGGCTGAAAAGACTAGAAGACACAGTTTATTCCCAATCCTCCCAGCTTGAAAGAATGCTAGACTCCATGGAAGATCTGGAGAATCGGGAGAGGAGGAATAATATTAGAATCAGAGGCCTCCCCGAGAGCATCGGACCTAAAGATCTGGACTATACCCTTAAAACCATATTCAACACAATTAGAGAAGTGTCGTCAGATACGGTTTTGGAATTTGATAAGCGCATAGATCTTTGGGCCCCCCACCCTGGAAGGGGATAGACCCCGAGACGTGGTGTGCAGGATTCATAAATTCAAAATTTCACCAAAGCTCGTGTCAAGGGACAGGTGCGATACCAGGACTGTTCTCTCCAACTATTGGCAGACCTATCGAGGCGCACACTGCAAAAACGGAGGGCGTTTCGCCCCCTCCTGGAGGTCCTACGACAATGGGATATACCCTATACGTAGGGCTTTCCGTTTCGCCTCCAGGTGCGGAGAGATGGAGTGCTACACTACGTCACCCACCCTAGAGGAGTGATGGAGTTCACAGAGGCGTTGGGACTTCCTTCGGTCTCAATCTCACTAGAGGAATGGCCAGGGCATACTGAATGCTTAAACTGGATCTCAATGTTCCCAGAGCTCAAGGGAGTAGAAGAAGGGGGAGGGGGGCTTCTCGGAGAGGAGATAGAGGTTGGAGACGGGATCAATTGGAATGTGAAGGTCCCTCCGTGCCCTGATTGTTTAATTTATCAAAAGTAGAAACCGTGGCACTAAACGCATATATGCATTAACCTATGTCACTATGTGACGATGCAATAGTGTCGTCTGTGGTGCGGGTATCAAATCCATATAATTCAAGAAGACAAAAAAAACCCGCACTCACGAAGATGATCTTCATTTTATTCATAGTCCAGTTAATATTACATGGCTATGCAAAGCTAGGAAGGGAGGTGCAGGAGGCGAGACGTACACGTTTCGCGGTCGTACACCGCTTCGAGGTACCGTCGAAGCGGTGTACGACCGCAACGGTGTACGCCGTCCGCCTCCTTGCACCTCCCTTCTAGCTTGCATAGCCATGTAATGATTAACTGGACTATGATAAATGAAGATCATCTGTCGGTGAGTGCGGGTTTTTTTGTCTTCTTTGTTATAATTTTAGCATTACTACTGGTAGTTTCTTTTCTAGATAATGCGACAATTATCACTGTTGACGCTGCTCACCATCTCATGAGGCTAAATAAAAGGGTTATGTTTACTAACTATTCTTTCATTCACTTTCCTGTTATAATATAAAAGTTTATAGTTTGGCACTGACTCAGACACTTTACCCACACCCGAATGTGCTCATGGGTGATTTTCAAAGACTTTACTAAGCCTATTCTAGAATAATATGTCCAATTTGCAATTGTTTTCTTTTTTTCTTTTCTTTCTCTTCTTATTTTTCCCCCCCTTTTTTTTTGTGTATCTGAATAAGGCCCGGGGTGTGGGGGATGTTCCCTGACTAGACAGGTTACTCCTCTTTGGGATGTAGTCCCCTGTCCAAGGGAAGACTGGTCGAGCAGACCACCCTAAACCGCTATCCCAGATTATTCTGGGAAATTTCCTTTCTTTTGCTTTCTCTTTCTTTCTTCTAATTTCGGCTATTCCTCTTTAACCCCCTATTCTTGGGCTCATCTGTTCTCTCTCTTTGCTCCTCTCCCCTCCTGTTCTTCTCCCATTCTTTTCTCCCATTCTCCCCCCTCTAACCTCTGTGTCGGTCATGTCATCTTTAAAAATCTGTTCGCTTAATGTAAGGGGATTTAACACCCCCCAAAAGAGATTTCAGATGTTATACTCTGCTCATAAGCAGAAGTGTCAGATTCTGATGTTGCAAGAGACCCACTTTAGAATATTACCTGGCGATGAATGCCCCGAGACGCCGGTACGTCACTGAAGCTTGGGAGCTGTGGGTGTCTCATCCGTTAGCCTTAAAACCTCCAACTTAAACACTGTCCCTGAGTCGTGGCTGCTTTTACTAACCTTCTTTCCTCTCCCCTCTATTTCGTTCTCTCTGGCGTCTCTATTCGCACATATCTCCTTTATTCAACCTTTTTTTATCTTTCCATTTCTCCACTCTGTCCCTGCTCTTCCCCTCTCATCTCTTCCCTTTTCTCCTCCTTGTCCTCCCAAATGCCTCCCATTTTGACCCTTGGCCAGACTGCTCCATCCTCGTTTGAACCCGACGTTTATTTCAAACGTCTCCACCAAAACAGGTGGGCGAACATTTCTACCAACCAAAATATTAGAGGAATTTAGGCATACTACCTTGACCTTTACAATATTCGGGGACATTTTTCTAATAGCCCGCCCTCGGAACTGGCTGACAAAATTAAGGGATATATAGATAGAACAGCAATACCATCCCTGGCTAAAGAGACCGTTACATTGTTGGAGGAAGATATTTCTGAGGAGGAATTATCACAGGCTATCCAATCTACTCCCTCAGGGAAATGTCCGGGCCCGGATGGATTTTTACCTACTTTTTACAAAATACTCAAATCCCAGCTGACACCGGCGATGTCAACAGCCTTTAATGCTGTTTTGAGGGGTCTAGATTTCGTGCCTTAATCCTTGGAGGCCCATATCAGCGTCATCCCCAAACCTGGGAAAGACCCATCTTCAGTCTCGAGCTACAGGCCTATCTCGCTACTGAACGTGGATGTCAAACTTTTCTCTAAAATACTAGCGGAACGCTTGGCCCCGTTTCTCCCTTCCGTGATTAACTCTGATCAGGTGGGCTTCGTCAGAGGCCGGGAGGCAAGTGATAACACCATTAGAACCCTGCTCCTTATTGCTAAAGCCAAACTTAACTCAGCTCCACTAGGCCTGATTTCTGTGGATGCAGAAAAGGCCTTTGACAGAGTCCACTGGGGGTTTATGAGGGAGGCGCTGATCCAGCTTGGCCTGGGAACCCATTTTTGCACGGAATCATGTCTTTATACTCCTCACCGTCTGCTAGGGTAAAGATTGGTGGTGCCTTATCTTCCCCGTTTAAGCAAACGGTACTAGGCAGGGGTGCCCTTTGTCACCCCTGCTATACATTATAGTAATGGAACATTTAGCTACGGCACTCAGAGCCAATGGCGACATTCGCGGGATTGAACTGGGACAGAGTCATCACAAAATGGCACTATTTGCCGATGATCTA
Source organism: Allobates femoralis (assembly GCA_033576535.1). NCBI lineage: Eukaryota > Metazoa > Chordata > Amphibia > Anura > Aromobatidae > Allobates > Allobates femoralis. The sequence continues at coordinate 23,232 of JARQOC010000806.1, read as the reverse complement.
TTGCTATATATATCGCAACCCCTGATCTCTATCCCCTCTATTTTAAAAGAGTTCGAACTATTCGGACAACTAAGTAACTTCAAAGTTAACTGTTCTAAAACCGAGGCACTCAACATTTCCCTGCCCGGAGACTTGGTAGCTCATTTGTCTAGACAGTTCCCGTTCAAATGGAAGACGGAGGCTATTAAATATCTGGGCCTTCTTATCCCGAGAGACCTTAAGCAACTGTTTAGGCTTAATTATCACCCCTTACTGACAAATGTCGAGGCGGCTTTTACATCTTATCGACAATTAAAGTTATCCTGGTTTGGGAGAATGAATGTAATAAAAATGGATGTCTTGCCCCGACTCTTATATATCTTCCAGACCGTTCCTGTTCTACCGGACAGGACGTTTTTCGCTAAACTTCAATCTCTCGTTAAAAAATTTATCTGGGGCGGGAAGAGATCTAGATTACGGATTAGTATCTTATCCTTACCTAAATCCAAGGGAGGGGTCGGGCTACCTAACATAAAGACATACTTTTTGGCTTCTTCTCTCACCAGAGCACTATATTGGCACTATTGTGCTTCATCCAAGAGATGGGTAGAGGTGGAGCAGGACGGCCTGGGGATCCCACTGAAACACCTGCTCTGGATTCGCCCAGGGAACTTAAAGGAAATAGCTCCCCTACCTGACATGACCAGGATCACTTTGACGGTGTGGCACTCGGTGACAAAGACGCTTCATTTAGATGACAGACTCAGCCCTCTCACTCCCCTTTTTTCTAGTTCAGCTTTTACACCTGGGTTTGGAAGGCAAAGATTTCTATGTTGGCAGAGTGTGAACGATACCCGAATGGGATAGACCCTTTCTGACGGTAATTTACCCTCAATGGGGGAACTACAATCTATAGATCCTACTAGGCCAATCAGATGGTTTGAGCTTCTCCAGTATAAATCGTTCTTATTCCCGGCTGACCGCATGTGCAGGGTGAGATTGACACCCAATAAATTGGAGAGATTGTTCCAGCAAGATTCCCCCCTGAAACGTAAAATATCTGTTTTATATCAGGCTTTAGGGTCCATGAAAGAGCAGGTCACCCTATATTTCCAGCGTGCTTGGGAGACGGAGTTGGACAGGACTATCTCAGATAGTGAGTGGCAGAAATGCTTTTTATTTACTCACAAATTAGCTAATGCCTGTATCGCACAAGAAAGGAGTTACAAGCTGCTCACCAGATGGTACTTATGTCCAGTTGCTCTGCAGTGCATGTTCCCTGACACTACGGACAGGTGTTGGCATTGCGGGGAATCTCCAGGGACAATGATCCATATTTGGTGGAGCTGCAGGGAAATCCAGCAGTTCTGATCTAAGATATTTAAGACTTACACTCAGATAACAGGTACACAGGTTGAGTGCTGTCCTGAAGTGGCTTTGTTATCTATCTTACCGGGGCCTATTGGGCTTCATAAGAGGGATATCCTCCATTTTTGTGTCTCGGCAGCTCGTGCCTTAATCCCAAGATTTTGGAAAACTTCCCACGTTCCTTCCTTGCTGGACTGGTTCAAGGAAATGATGGATATTTTCCAGATGGAGGAGCTAGCGGCTGATGCATCGGGTTCTCGTGATAAATTTTCAGTGATTTGGATTGAATGGATTCTCTTTCAAGATTCGGTTGATTTCAGGAGTATTTTCTCTGAGGCCGTTCCAGAGACATGACTTATGGCTGACACAGGGTCGAGGTAATCCTTTCTCTCTATCCCTCTCTGGTCTAACCCTCTCCTTCACCTGACCCCAGTGATTCTAGATTTGCCCTCTATATTTCTCTACTCTTCTTTTATCTCTTATCTTTCTACCTCTCTCTTTTCCTACCCCTCACCTACCTCTGTAATGTTCTTTAATTTTTGGTTTTGAAAATTTCTATTTTAGACCACCCTCTATCGAGCCTCCAGTAATACTGGAATAAAGTAAAATATACATAGACTGGAGAAATTCCACGGACGATGGGTCTGTCTTTGATGTCCCAATCTTTGGGCGCGTTCCGCGAGGGCCCACTATTATGGGATCAATCAGAGATAGTGATAATGCACTACGAGATAACCCAATGAATATTCCGAGAAGGGCCATTTTACTATTCGGTTCTGGAATATAATTAGGGGACTGGATGACCCTATTATGGAAGAGGGTGCAAAATATTTTTTGGTTGTTCATTTTCATCACCTATGCATATGGTGTTCTTACTGTGATTCCTTAACCTGTATTTTCTGGCTTGCAACTATATGCATAATTTGTAATGTTTTCTAAATATTTAATAAAAAAGAGATTAACCATAAGATAATAATACCAAAGAATTTGTGATTGCAATCATTTTCAGGAAGAAACTGAGTATTATATGACAGAATTGCAGGGGTGTCAATACTTTTGGCCAGCACTGTATGACCATGATATCACCACCACATACTAATGACCTGGCACTATGTCAATGATATAACCACCACATACTAATACACTGGCACTATATCCATGATACCACCACCACATAATAATACACTGGCACTATTTCCATCACATCACCACATACTAAAACACTGGCACTATGGCCATGATGTCACCACCACTTACTAATACACTGGCACTATGTCCATGATATCACCACCACATACTAATGATCTGGTACTATGTGCTGCGCCCAGGCTATGGGGTACTCTGGTGTCAGGCTGCAAAAGAGTTCAGCGGTGTCACAGGGAATGGCGGCCGCACCTGGCCCCGTGTCCTGGGCCTATCTTCCAAAAAGGGGGGTTATATTTACAGGGGACTATTTACAGTTGTTTGTCGTGACGCCACCTGCAGTACCTGGTGAGATGCCACCAGCCCTGCCACAGTCCGCCGGAAGGTAGATGGTATTGCGGCTAGTGTGGTAAAGTCCTCCACAGGTAGGACTGGGACCTCCGGGGCAGTGTTCCTGTAAGGAAATAAGTTCATGCAGAAGGAAATGCAGCAGAGTCGAATTTGCTTATCTCCGGGTACTTTACTGGAAACTTTTAGCAGCATTAGTTACCGTTCTCAGTTCAGCATTCAGATGTTACAACAGGTAGCTAATGGGTGGCTGCAAGTGGACACCAGGTAGTATGATGGAATCCTTGGTGTGTGCCTTATTTCCAATCTGTTCCTTCCTGCTTCCCAGTAGTTGTATGAAGCCCGGTGACTTGAAATCAGCCAGACCTACATTCTTCCTCTCACCCTCGCTGCCATTGGGTAACCTTCTAGTGGCTGACCGCTGCCATTAAGTGGTACCTGGTTCCCTCTTCTGGTTTCTCAGGTGCCTGGGGAGACTTGTAGACTTGCCAGGACTCCGGATTTTCTGTGGTCCTATAGTATTCCACAGGTGCGGGCTCCGGTGCCCGGTAACTTTCTGCGCCTGGGAGCCCTTTCTCCTGGTCCCTCAGCTGAGAGACCCTCTCCTCACTCGGAGGCAAAGACCTCTCCAAAAGCTTAAAAGCCCTCCTTGTTCCCCCTAGAGGTGGTTTTATTCCCTCCAGGGTAACCTTCCACCATGTAATCTAGTGTGGGAGTGCTAGTGCATGGGTTCCACCCACTATCCTAGGTTCCACTTACAGCTGGAGTATGTGCACCTCTTTTACGTGTGCAGTACCCCTCTGTGACGCCTGCTTAGCGGGGCGCCACATATGTCCATGATATAACCACCACATACTAATGCACTGGCACTATATCCATCATACCACCACCACATAATAATACAGTGGCACTATTTCCATCACATCACCACATACTAAAACACTGGCACTATGGCCATGATATTACCACCGCATACTAATGCACTGGCACTATTTCCATCACCACCACCACATACTAATACACTGGCAGTATGTCCATGATATCACCACCATATAATAATACACTGGCACCATGTACATTATATAACCAGCACATAATAATACATTGGCATTATGTCAATGATATAACCACCACATTCTAATACACTGGCACTATTTTCAACACATCACCACCACATACTAATACACTGGCACTATGTCCATGATATAACCACCACATACTAATACACTGGCACTATGGCCATAATCTCACCACCACATACTAATACACTGGCACTATGTCCATGATATCACCACCACATACTATACACTGGCACTATGGCCATGATCTCACCACCTCATACTAATACACTGGCACTATGGCCAAGATATCACCACATACTAATACACTGGCACTACGTCCATCATATCACCATATACTAATGCACTGGTACCTCATCGCTGGCTGTACCTCATCCCTAGCTGCATCATATCCCTGGCTACATCATATCCCTGGCTTCACCTCATCCCTGGCCGAACCTCATCCCTGACTGCACCCCATCCCTTGCTGCATCTCATCCCGTTCTGCATCTGATCCTTGACTGCTCCTCGTCCCTGGCTGCATTTTATCCCCATGGCCAGCACCCTGGTACCTTATCAACCTCTCTCATCTTTGCTCTGCTCCCAACCCCCGACTACATCTCATCCCTGGCTATATCCCTTCCCTGTCTGAATGTCATCCCCGGCTACATCTCATCCCTGGCTACACACCATCCCTGGTTGCATCCCATACCTGGCTACACACCATCCTCCAACTATTCCTTCACACATAGTCCCTTGTCTCCAGACATGCTCACCCACTAAGCAAACTCTCCTGCTCCCGCCTCCTAACCCTCTCGCTACTTCTCCTCACAGGTGACATATCCCCACATCCTGGTCCCCCTCACCAGATCTCCCCAGCCACCTCTAATCCATACCCACTCCCCTACACAAACTCTAGCAACCTCCATAACCTTATACCCATCCACCAGCCACCCCTCCCCCAGTCCCCCTACCTGGAGCACTTTGGAACACTCTCATTCCTTTTCATCACCGATACATTGCTTACTCCCTCTGACACAGCCTCCCCCCCACCCCCGCATGATATGATACGGTATTATGATACAAAATACAACTATCCTTAGTATGGTCTACAGATCTCTATCAGTTGCCATTATTCTACACATCATTTTGGCTGAATCCTGTACCAGGTGACTTTTCCCTTCATGTACCCCGTTTGAGCAGCATCCCGATAACAGTGATAGCATTAGTGGTGGAACTTTATAGCTGTAATTTACCCAATGTGCCCTGATGATTTTCCATGTGATACTAGCTAGAGTCACGGAAAGGATATGCAACTTCTTTAATGTCCTCGTCTGGCAGTTGCGTAATGATAAATTTTCTCCATTTCAGGAAAAACTTAGCAGTTTCTTTATCCTTGTCTATCTCTGCCTCCATCATTTATCAAGACATAGTCCTCCTCACCTCATTTATTACTTCCTGTGGCTGTGGGGTTGATGTCTTCAACCAGTATCTCAATATTAACCTTTTCATAACCATTGCCAATACATGGAATATATGAGAATCCCCCTTCCCCAGTCTCTTGCAGTGTGCGGCTGAGCCCTCTGGGGGGCGTCTGTCATTTGTGTGATGCATGTACATGGTGCGGGGCAGCCCACCTGATCTAATAGTGCGGGCGTGATCAATAGGCTGTATACTGACACTATGCGTCACATGTGCTTGTGTGACTGATGCCCTATGGTAACCGTGTGTCTATAAATACCACCAATCACCTCCCTCATAGCATGGCAGGTTGCAGGTGACACAACCACACCCAATGCTTGGCCAGTTGCAGGAGATTGTGCTCCAATATTAAACACCTGAGTTGCCTCTCAGTTGTGCTAGTAGCTTCCTGATAAGTGCAATGGATGTTTGTCATTTTTTCGGTGAGTTAAGCTGCCAGATATAGCTCAAAAAGTGGGGTGGTTCCAGCAGAAAAACTCAGTAGCAGCTTGTACAATAAAATATAAACATTTATTTCTTAACATTAAAATTGTGGATAATCCAGTCTATGAATATAAGGCACATATATCATGCAGGTGTGGCCATTATATTAGGGATGAGCGAGTAGTCAAATACTCGGATTCGCTATACTCATGACGAGTAATACTTGGGTATTCGGTGCGAGTAGCGAGTCCAATGTTAGTCAATGGGAAATGCGAGTAATTGTCTGCTTGACCCAAAAAAGTGGTCTGGGGGCTGAGGAAGAGACTGAAATGGGTACATGATTGCCGTAAGAGTGATTATGATGGAGGAGATCTTCTGACAGCTCAGTGTGTAAGCCCTAGGGCTGTGTGATGGTTAACATAGGAAGAAGCCACCCATCATCATCATCATCAAGGGCTTTACAATAATAAATCTTGACTACTGGCATTGTTGTCCCACAATGTGCAGGCATAGTGTCTCCACAAATTAGCCCAAGGGGCTGTATCCTGGTTCATGAAGGAAGCAGACCTCAAGGGCCAAATAATTATGAAGCTAGGACTACTAGCACAGTAGTTGCAGTACCCAATGTCCAGGCACAGCCATAGTGTCTCCAAAAAGTAGCCCAAGGGGCTGTACCATGGTTGATGAAGGAAGCAGGTCTCAATGGCCAAACAATTATGAATCTAGGATTCTAGCACACTAGATGCAGTGTCCAATGTCCAGGCATAGCCATAGTGTCTCAAAAAAGTAGACCAAAGGCTGTACCATTGGCCCTTGAGGCCTGCTTCCTTCATCAACAAACAGTTATGAAGCTAGAACTACTAGGACTACTAGCATAGTTCTTGCAGTGCCTAATGTGCAGGCATAGCCATAGTGTCTCCAAAAATTAGCCCAACGGGCTGTATTATGGTTGATGAAGGAAGTAGGCCTCAAGGGCCAAACAATTATGAAGGTAGGACTAGCAGCACAGTAGTTGCAGTGCCCAATGTCCAGACATAGCTATAGTGTCTCCAAAAAGTAGTCCAAGGGGCTGTATTGTTGATGATGGAAGGAGGGTCTCATCACAAGTGCCTCCGATGTGAAGTATTAATTAATGGAACATTGTTTTTAGCTTATTGACCATTAAGTACATCTTGCAGAAGCAGGAGTTTAAAACGTGTAAGAAGAAGAAAAGGGGTTTGTATGGGAAGGGATGGACGTGATCACCAGTTGCCTAAAATAACATTTTGGGTGACCTTAGGTTGGGATGCTGTCATCAGGAGGGCTTAAATACTCTTGCGAAATTCAGTCCTTGTTAAATTTGATCAGAGTCAGCCTGTCTGCACTCTCTGTAGTCAGCCGTGGAAGTGTATCTGTGATGATTGCCCCAGCAGCACTGAAAACACGCTATGACATCACACTAGCAGCAGGGCAGGCCAGCACCTCCAAGGCATATAAGGAGAGGTCTGGCCAACTATGCAGCTTGGATACCCAGTAATTAAATGGACCAGAAGCCAGAAGCGTCAGGAAGGACGCAGGTATGGTCACTTAGATAGTCGTTGACCATCTTGTGCAACTTCTCCCTCCTTGACATTGTTACTGGTCCAGGTAGCCCTTGCTGATGAGCCGGTTTATTGAAGATTGCCCAGTTTGAGAAGATTTTCCCACCACCTCTTTTGGACCTGCTGGCCATGTCTCTCTCCATTAATGCATGCTGTTGCAAAGAGCTGAGTACCTCTGCTAGCAGCGTTGTCTGAGGGTTCTGTTGCCATCAAATGATCAACAATGGCCCTCTTGAAGGATTCTATTGTGAAACTCCTTGGTGACTGCAACAGTAGCAAAGGAAAATTGTCCTTGTACGTGGGTTTAGAAAGGTAGTCAACCAGTATAGGTTACTGTTGAAAATGTGGATCAAGCAAGGGTCTTGGCACAGACAGTTAGATATGAAGTGTGCCAAGTTGCAAAGAGGCAAATGTTCTGTGACCCGAGAAGGAGGAACAATACCCATGCCCACCCCACACTGAGTTTCTCCTCCAACTCCTCCTGTCCAGCCCACCCATGCTGGACAGACATGAAGCTGGGGTTGGGAGTCCCCTGTATAGCATGAGCAGTCCCCTCGTACCACTGAAAAAGAAGTCCTCTCCCTCCTCATCTTCCTCATCATCTTCATCCCCCAATCTTGCCTGATGAGATTGGCTGGGCTGGATAGGATCACCCATTGTGAACTCTTGCTCAATACCCAGCTGCTGGGCAGTCAAAGATTCCATTTTTAGGATATGCATCGATTCTTTCAGCAAACATAGCATAGGGATGGTTACGCTAATAATAGCCTGATCACTGCTCACAAGGTTGGTGCAGTACTCAAAGTTATCAAGCACCTCACAAATGTCAGCGACCCACACCCACTCGACAGTTATGTGTCTTGGTTGAGTCTCAGTCTGACGGGCATGTTTAAGCTGATATTCAGTCAGTGCCCTCTGCTGCTCACTTTTCCTTGCCAACATATCATATGTTGAGTTCCACCATGTTGGCAGGTCGCAAATGAGTCGGTGGTTTGGCAAATCAAAATGACTTTTAAAGCACTGCAAGACCAGCAACAGCGGTTGAGGAATGGCGGAAATGGGTGATAATATGGTGCACCTTCTCAAGTAGGTACGGCAAGTCAGGGTATGAGGTAACAGATGAAAGCGGCACTCGTGGATCTTTTGTTCCATATGCTGTTTAATGATCCAGTTTAGGATACATCCATCGGGGAGGGTGTGCAGGGAGGGAGTGTGCATAGCCATTGATCGGTCTGTTGTTTTATTCCTTGTCACAGCTCTGCTGCAGTGAGTGGTGTTTCACCTAAGCAAATGAGCTTCAGCAGAGCGTGTTGCCGCTTTGCCGATGCACTGCTGCGCAGTTCCCAACTTGGGAGTGATGTGGAGGGTAATTCAGCATAGGATGACGAGGTGGTGGAGGAGGAGGAGGAAGAGGGGAGGCAGGAGGTATATGATGAGGCGGAAACCCTGATTGAGGTTGGGCCTGCTATTCATGGCTTGGGTAGGATATGTGATGGTCCAGTTTGAGACTTTGTCCCACCCTCCAACAGGTTGAGCCAATGTGCCATGACAGAGATGTATCATCCCTGTCCACAAGTACTTGTTCACTTATCTGTTGTAAGATGGACCTTCCCGGTTACGACGTTGGTGAGAGCACACTTGAGATTGTTTAAGACGTGCTGGTGTAACGCGAGGACGGCACACCGTGAAAAATAGTGCCGGCTAGGAACCGAGTATCGTGGAGCAGCCACAGCCAACAGATCATGGAAAGACTGTGTCCCCACAAGCCTAAACGGCAACATCTCCACTGCTAGCAACTTGGCAATGTGCGCGTTCAGTATTTGTGCTTGTGGGTGCGTGGCTTGGTAATTACGCTTCCTTTCATATATCTGGGGCACGGACAATTGGATGCTTGGCTGGGACAAACAAGTGGGTGAGCTTGTTGTGTCTTGCGTCTGTGCAACCGCAGCTTGTGAGCAAGAGGTATCATCACCTGCTGCCATGTGTTTCTGCATACTGGTGGTGCTTTGGTTGCCTTTGACCTGGCCTCTGCTCAGCTTTGTATGGCAGATGCCACAGATGACAATATTTGGTTCAGAAGGACTATCTTAAAAAAATATCCAGACAGCGGCTGAATGCACCCTTGCCTTGACTTGCTCTTGGCAACAGTTGACACACTTCACTCTCTGCTCAAACGAGTTGCCTTTGGTGCCTTTGTTTGTGCTACGTATCCACTTTCTTCCTCTGTGCTGCTGCGCTGGCTATGCGTGTCAGCGGTCCAGGTCGGATCGGTGGTCTCAGCATCGACCACCTCGTCGACCATGTCATCCTCCTTCCGTGTTGATATTGTCGGCTGGCCAGATGGCAACTGTGTGTCATCACTATCAGCCTCCACCTCTTTACCCGGTATATCACGTGGATGAAAGTGGCTTTCTTCTGGCTGTGGGTTTTCAAATATTTAACATGAACAGACAATACCTACACATGTTCCTCCTCAATGTTGCGTGGTGAGAGGCCAGAGGCAACGAAAGGATATGGGCCAAACAGATCCTCAGTGTGCCAAGGTTGGGGTCAAATATTTCTTGTGACTCCTGATGGGGTAATGAACTAGGAACAGGTTGAAAATAGGATGACTCAGCATTCTCTGTATGGACAGGAGTGTGGTCGTGGATGATTGTGTGCTGCTAGAAAATTTCGTGGAGGCCTGATCAGCCATCCAGACAGTATCTGCTCTTGCTCTTCTGGCTTCCAGACTTGTTTATGTTCCAGACCGGGAATTTTCACCAGGAACAAAGATGCATCAACCTTCTACTGTCTCCCAGACTCTGTGCCTTGCAGGGCACCACTGACAACCCGACCCCCATGTCCACATCAGTGTCCCTGTTCCTTCACAACAGCCTTTTTAGGAATTTGGTTTTTTTTCTGACACAGCTGCAGATGTTCAGATACGGATATTGGGAACCAAGGAGCAGTTAGTGCTTTGTGGAAGGTAGTACTACAGCCTAGTTCTGCTTTGTGTTTTACACACAGCACCGCAACAGCACCCAAAAAATTGCTCTGAGGTTTAAGGCTAATTATTACGCAAAACCAGTCAACTAAAAAATGATTGTGTTGGCCTCCTTAAAAATAGTCTGGGTGAAATGGTGGATGAGGATGAGGAAAAAGCCAATATGCTAAATGACTTTTTTTCAACAGTATTTACACAGGAAAATCCCATGACAAACAACATGATCAGTGATAACAAAAATTCTCCAATAAATGTCACCTGCTTAAACCAGCAGGAAGTACGGCACCGCCTAAAAATCACTAAAATTGTCAAATCCCCGGTCCAGATGGGATACACCCCAGAGTACTGCAGGAATAAAGTACTGTCATAGACCATTATCTTTATATATCAATGATGTAACTGCATGGTAGGAACATCAATCAGTGGATTTCGTCGATCAGTGCATCGGGACCCAGCTAGTTTTTAATATTTCAATATTCCATAATAACAGGGTCTGTACCACAGGACTGGCGTATAGCAAATGTGGTGCCAATATTTAAAAAGGGGACAAAAACTGAGCTTGGAAATTATAAGCCAGTAAGCTTAAACTTCACTGTGGGTAAAATCCTAGAGGGTTTTTTAAGAGATGCTATACTGGACTATCTGAAGACAAAAAAACTCATGTTCCTGTCAAACTAATCTGATAAGCTTCTATGAAGAGGTAAGTTCTGGACTAGACCAAAGAAATGCAGTGGATGTGGTGTTTATGGACTTTTCAAAAGCTTTTGATACAGTGCCACACAAAAGGTTGATACATAAAATGATAGCAATGGGGATAGGGGAAAATATGTGTAAGTGGGTTAAGAACTGGCTTAGTGATAGGAAACAAAGGGTGGTTATTTATGGAACACACTCAGAATTGGTCACAGTTACAGTGGGGTATCACAGGGGTCAGTACTGGGCCCACTTCTTTTTAATATATTTATTAATGACCTTGTAGGGGGCATACAGAGTAGAATCTCAATATTTGCAGATGACACTAAACTCTGCAGGGTAATCAATACAGAGGAGGACAATTTTATATTACAGGAGGATTTATGTAAACTAGAATCTTGGGGCTGATAAATGGCAAATGAGCTTTAATGGGGATAAATGTAAGATCATGCATTTGGGCAGAGGAAATAATTATACCTTTTATGTGCTTAATTGTAAAACACTAGACAAAACTATCACTGAAAAAGACCTGGGTGTATGGGTAGATGACAAACACACATTTAGTGGCCAGTGTCAGGCAGCTGCTGCAAAGGCAAATAAAATAATGGGATGCATTAAAAGAGGCATAGATGCTCATGAGGAGAACATAATTTTACCTCTATACAAGTCACTAGTGCGACCACGCTTAGAATACTGTGTACAATTCTGGTCTCCGATGTATAAGAAAGACATAGCTGAACTAGAGCGGGTGCAGAGAAGAGCGACAAAGGCTATTAGAGGACTGAGGGGTCTGCAATACCAAGACAGGTTATTAAACCTGGGGTTATTTAGCTTGGAAAAATGAAGGCTTATGGGTGATCTTATAATAATGTATAAATATATGTGGGGACAGTACAGAGACCTTCCTAATGATCTTTTTACTCTTAGGCCTGAGAAGGAGACAAGGGGGCATCCTCTATGTCTGGAGGAAAGAAGGTTTAATCATAATCACCAATGCAAATTCTTTACTGTAGGAGCAGTGAGACTATGGATCTCTCTGCCACATGATGTTGTAATGAGTGAGTCACTATTAACATTTAAGAAGGGACTAGATGCTTTTCTTGAAAAATATAATATTACCGGTCATATATACTAGATTCGTTGATAGGGCGTTGATCCAGGGAACTAGTCTGATTGCCGTATGTGGAGTCAGCAAGGAATTTTTTCCCCCAATGTAAAGCTTAGGGTTTCCACATGGGTTTCTTTTTGCCTTCCTCTGGATCAACATGTTAAGGTACCGTTACACGAAGCAATATTGCTTGCAATTTCACTGGCAATTTGCTGGTTGCAGTGAAATCATGGACATATTGTTCTATTTTGTTGCCGTGTACAAAGTGGAACAATGTGTCCATGATTTCACATGAGTCAGCAAATTGCCAGTGAAATAGCAAGCAATATTGCTTCGTGTAACGGTATTTTAGGCTATGGGTTGAACTAGATGGACTTAAGGTACCGTCACTCGCACCAATATTGCCGGCCATTTCGTTGACAATTCCATAATTCGGTGATATGGAAACCACATCGCCTGTGTGGCGCCCCTGCGACCAGGGTGGCCACATAGGGAACTGTAGCCAGGCAGGAAGGTAGACAGTTTGTGCATCAAACACCCTCACAGCGCACACACACCCACAGCAGCACAGCACCCAACCTGGAGCCCGGGACTCTAGGCGGGCAAGGGCTGGTGGGGTTTAGAGGAAAGTGGGTGGGAAGGAAGGAAAGTCAGGTGACAGATAGTACAAATAGAGGAAAAGAGAGGAAGGAGTTAGTAGGCCAGAGTGAGCCAAGAGGTAAAGAACTGCAGACAAAGTGACAAATCCCGGAGGATTGGGCTCCCTGGAGACACAGAATCCACAGAGACACAGATCCATGGAGAGAAAGCTCGTCCATAGTCAGCATCCCAGGGGAGTATGAGGACACAGACCGAACCGGTATCACCGGGTCCGAGGAACACGGCAGCACTGACCAACTTCAGGCGGGATAAATTCCCTTGAAGTAACTGGAAGTCACACGGGTTAGAAGGAGCCTGGTAAGCCCTTGGGAAACAGGGTTACTGCAGGCTAGGCAAATACCAGAGTGTCGGCTCTGAGGGGGACTGAAGTTTCACACCGGTTCCCAGACAAACCGACGAGCTTTAATTCCAAGTTGGAGTTCCTACTACAGGGTTGGAGGCACAGCAGCAACCACAAGGACCCGGCTTACTGCCCACACACATAATTGGAAGCTACACACAAGGGGCCAAGCTGCCGCCATACAATCCGCAGGGAGAACAGAGAAAGTGAGAACAAGCCTGAAAGGACATATAGAAGGAGTGAGGGGTCTCAGAGCGACAGCCTGGCTGTAGAGGGTTAAGCATTACCGGAGTTAACTGAGTAAAGCTGTTAAAACTGAACTGTACCGTGAACTGTGTGACTTTGAAGAACTTGAGAGTAAACCCAGTGAACCCTGCTTCAGCTTCTGTGTCTGATTCCAGGTATACAGAACTGAGCATTATATACCTTTTACCCTGCCAGGAACAGCTCGACCCGCGGCGGGCTCATCCATCCAGCTGCAGCCTATCCATCCACCCATCCTCCTGGCAGAGCTGCGCTGCAGCGGTGGCCCCATCACTGACTACAACCCGTGGGTGGCGTCACGACAAACTATCCCTGTAAATTCCCCTTTTACTTTTGAGAACCCGGGACACGGTCCGGACCAAGACCGCCGTGATATCCCCAGCAGTACCCCGGTCCGGTACCGAGTGCCCCGTCCCAGTGGGCTCCACACCTGTGCGTAGTGGCGTGAGACAGGGTGATTTAACGGCGAGAAATCGCCGGTGGTGCATCGCCTGATCACCCTGCTCTCAGTGAAATCAGGCGATAACCACCAGGGAATTTCTGTGCATCATGGCGTGTGACTGATTTGATGATCTTTGCGTTCTTCACCAGACTCATTTTCTTCTTCTTCACAAGTGTTGAAAGGCAAAGTACGAGCGTCGTGGAGTACCGTGTCATAGTGATACTGCGTGTATGCTGATTGGCCATCCTGAAGAAATGTTAAAAGGCCGAAAATGTACATTGGTGTATGCAAACATACCCTGAAATATATGTGTACTAAGCCAAGTGCTATTGCTGTTGGCTTAAATGTGTAAAGCAACATGTTCAACATACACAAATCACAAAGCATATGTTACCAGAAAGGAAATAGTAATGCATGTATGTCCTCCATTTGCCACGCATGTCCGTCACCCTGCAGTTCCTTCTTCATGTATTGAGGTGATGTTACGGCGTCCCAGAAAGGCACACAACTCTGTTGTGCCTTAAGTTGTGCAGCCCCTCAAGTCTCCTCGGCGTAACCAACGAATTCGCAATAACATCATGTCGTTGTATCACGTTGGACCCTGCCTTCCAGGTGCTTTCCCTTCCCCTGCAGAGGTAACGATGGCGTCAGGACAGAGAGATGCAGCATGGGGTGAGTCAGAGCTGCTAATTCTGTTCAGCATCTTGGACAGCTGGGATTATTGGTGCCAGCAGCGCCAACATCACCCACGTTTCCACAAGCAGGCCATCCTGCGTAAAGTGAAAAGGACCCTGCTGACGAGACTGGGTGTGGACCGCACCACCCAGCAGATACAGAAGAAGGTGGCGGACCTTAAATACAAGTGTCCAGGGTGCATTGACACCATCCGGGCACGGATTAGGAGGCTGCGTGGTGAGCACTTGTGATACACACATACGTCATCCCAACAACAGTCAAGGCTTTAGCAACACATAGAAGTGTAGCGTGTCAGATAGGTACCCTGATCACCTGATGTTGAGGCTTCATCCCTCTGCATCTGCAGGGTCTGCAATATGAAATATGAAAGTGCAGACTACACTACTGCGGTATGTATTGCCATTGTTGATGTGAACATTGCCATCATATCAGTATATGAACACACATAGCTGGATAATAAGGCTGAAGTTAACATGTACATCATATCTTGCCCACCATGACACATACAGTAAGTATCAGCATGCTGTGTGACATATAGGTTGTCACACCATGTTGTTGGGAATTCCAATATATACATTACCCTGATCCTAAATGTATATTGACACATGCCCACTACACCACCTTAGGCCTGTGAGGTCATGTGGATCTGTACATTACTCTGTATGGATATGGATGTGTCAGTATAGTTGGTAACATTTGTCACACCATGTTGTGATGGGCAATATTCCATCATGTAGCCCTTCATCCACAGCATAGGTCTGCACACACAACATTAATGGCCCAATTGTGTGTGTCAAAGTCTCAGTCATGGCCAACACTATATTGGTGTGTGTACTGCATGCCCACAAAGTAAAGTATGATTTAATCCTTCAGTTGAATACCCGACAACATTTGTTATGAGAAGTGAGAGACCAAGGATCACAAATCATAACTCGGCTATCGAAAATGAAATATCAACCACTAGAGATCACTTCACTTTACTCAGTCTGTCTTTAAGTTAAACAAAATCACCTCTTTGTATTAGTTGGAAAAATAGCGTAGTGGCTAAATTATTGGGCTATGGTGTGAACATTTTGAGTTCAAAACCAGAGATTGACACTCTCTTTATTTTTTTTTTTATTTCAAATCAATTATGCTGCTTAATACACAACATTCAGCTATATTTCACCTTTAATATGGGACATTCAGATTATCATCCTGACTTGTTAAAAAAAAAATATCAGGCATGTGGTGTATTCACATGGTACATAGCCTAAGGTAATTGGAGAGGGAGGCACTAATGTGGGACATACTAAAAAGAAAAGGAATAAATAAAAATAATGAATATAATTACTTATTAGGTATATATTATGTACATGTATAAAAGGTTTCTTGGGCATTTTAGACATGTAATTAACATAAAATATATGTAGATAATAGAGAATAAAACACACATTCCATATAACAAGGTATATATCATGTTACCTGAGCTTTATAGGTGGGGAATGAGCATGAAATATATGTAGATTACAAGAGAATGAACACATTATCCCATATAACCAGGTGTATGCTATGTTACCTGAGCTTTATAGGTGGGGAATGAATGTGAAATATATGTACCGTATATACTCGTGTATAAGCCGACCCGTGTATAAGCCGACCCCCCTACTTTTGACCCCAAAACCTGGGAAAACCTATTGACTCGTGTATAAGCCGAGGGTGGACCCCAGCACAGGTATACAGCCCCCAGCAGTGTGGTATACAGGCCTCCCCAGTGGTAGTATACAGCATCCCCCCCAGTGAAAGTATACAGCAGCCTCCCAGTGGTAGTATACAGCATCCCCCCCAGTGGTATATACAGCATCCCAAGTTAAACAGCAGCCAGAGGATATACAGCAGGCCAGAGCTATCAGCAGGCCCCAGGGTATAACAGCAGGTGCCCCAGAGGCCATATACAGCAGGCCCCAGAGGTATATACAGCAGGCCCAGGGTATACAGCAGCCCCAGGTAAGAGGCCGGTTATACAGCAGGCCCCAGGGTATATACAGCAGGCCCCAGGGTATATACAGCAGGCCCCAGAGGTATACAGCAGGCCCCAGAGGTATACAGCAGGCTCCAGAGGTATACAGCAGCCCCAGAGGTATACAGCAGGCCCCAGAGGTATACAGCAGGCCCCAGGGGTTATACAGCGGCCCCAGGGTATACAGCGGCCAGATATACAGCTGGCCCCAGGGTATATACAGCGGCCCCAGGGTATACAGCTGGCCCCAGGGGTATAAGCGGCCCCAGGGTATAAGCAGGCCCCGAGTAACAGCAGCCGAGGTATACAGCAGGCCCCAGAGGTATACAGCAGGCCCCAGAGGTATACAGCAGGCCCCAGGGGTATATACAGCTGGCCCCAGGGTATACAGCTGGCCCAGGGTATACAGCTGGCCCCAGGGGTTATACAGCTGGCCCCAGGGGTATACAGCTGGCCCCAGGGGTATACAGCTGGCCCCAGGGTATACAGCAGGCCCGGTTTCGGCCCCAGAGGTATACAGCAGGCCCCAGAGGTATACAGCAGGCCCCAGGGGTATACAGCTGGCCCTCAGGCCAGGTATACAGCTGGCCCCAGGGGTATACAGCTGGCCCCAGAGGTATACAGCTGGCCCCAGGGTATACAGCTGGCCCCAGGGGTATACAGCTGGCCACATGGGGTATACAGCTGGCCCCAGAGGTATACAGCTGGCCCCAGGGGTATACAGCTGGCCCAAGGTGTATACAGGCAGCCCCGCAGTGGCACTAGCCCCCCATCAAGGAAAGAGCCCCCCCACTGTGCAGAGCCCCCCCCACCGCTGCATTAACTTACCATCCAGCGTCTTCATCACCGCGGGCTGTCGCGTCCTTCCTCCCGCGCTGTCTTCCCGGTCTCATGTGACCCGCGGTCGCTGTGGAATGACGTCAGCGCGCCGGGTCACGTGAGACCGGGATGACAGCGCGCAGGACCCGCGGCGAAGACACTGGATGGTAAAGCATCGGGGGGGGGGCTCTGCCAAGTGTGGGGGCTCTTTCCATGATGGGGGGGGGGCTAGTGCCACTGGGGGGCTGCCTGTATACACTGGGGGGGCTGTATGCACGGCTCCCCCTGCCGCTGTGATGGGCGGGGGGAGCCGTGCATATCTAATGACCGGCCCCACGTGACGGGCCGCTCAGTCATCAGCCTCCCCCCGCCTCCTCCAGCCTCCCCAGCACCCGGACACAGCCCCCACACATATATTACCGTATTGACCCGTGTATAAGCCGAGGGGGTGACTTTTCAGCCCAATTTTTGGGCTGAAAAACTCGGCTTATACACGAGTATATACGGTAGAAAATAGGTGAATGAACATATATGCCATATAGCAAGGTGTGTATTATAGGTGGGGAATTAATGTGAATTATATGTAGATTACAGGAGAATGAACACATATATAATCAGGTGTATATTATGTTACCTGAGCTTTATAGGTGGGGAATGAGCATGAAATATATGTAGATTACATTGGAATGAACACATATCCCATATAACCAGGTGTATGTGTGGCACCCCAAGGGTTAATGTGCCACAGAAACATCAACACAGGCTTAATCCCCACACAACACTACACTAGAAAGTGGGAGGAGTTTAGGTGGCACCTGCACTAGTGGGATGAGCTAAGTTGTTTACCACAGAGCAGAGTGACAGTTAGTTGAGGTTTAGTCTAGTCTGGAGCAGGAGCAGAGCCAAGTAGAGGTGGAGGTCCTGAGAGGTCTGAGGAGAGGAGACAGAGGAACAGAGGAACATACCCGGGATAAAGAGTTACCCCAAAAACATGACCCCGGGGAGGCGCTTAAGACGGATACCGGATCCGAGGCTGTGCCTGAGACAGACAGGACAGTAAACACTGGCATAGTGAAGGTCCACCATCTTCACAGCACCATAGCAAAGCAACACGGAGGAGTCAGTGACACAGAGGACTCAAGTTGCCCAGCATATTGGTACCCGTGAGCAGAGACAGGGCCAGCAGTACAGCTACAAGCGGCAGCAGGGCCACACACAGCGCTTAAGTAGGACAGCCAAGGACCCGGTCAGAGTGGGAGCAACCTGATACAGACTCCGTGGACAATATTGTGTGATACCATCTGCAAGTAAAGACTTGGAAAACAACAGAAACCGTGAGTGTGTGTGATCCTTATACTGAAGCCCCACTTGCCCTCATATACTGCGATTACCTCTACTCTCATCATCTCTACTGCTACCCTACTCTCCTGCAGCATCAATAACTATCCTCACAGACTTTAACTACTACTACCACTGCCCCGGGGAACCCAGTTCTGCCCACAGGAACTATTCTATCCAAGCTGCTATCCCATCATCCCGGAGGTTCTGCAGCAGCGGCGGCCCCATTACTGGCCGCATATAGTGGGTGGCGTCACGAGTGACAAATCCCCTGTAAATAACCCCTATTTTATTGTGCGGGCCCGGGACACGGTCCGGACCAGGACCGCCGTGACATCCCCCAGCAGTACACCGGTCCGGCACGAGTACCCCGTCCCAGTGGGCTCCACAACCTGGCGTCACGAACAGGATCTACCGTGCCCGGTACTGGGCATTGTGTGCCGTGATTAGTGACTGTTTTAAATCTGCCGCCATTGCTGGGCGTGCGGCAAGCTGAATTGTAACTGCGCCACAGATACTGTAAATTTCAGAATCCGCCATTGCAGTGCGCGCGATGCGCGGGAAGAAAAACCGCTCACCGCTCTGATGTCATCCGGAAGGGAAGAGAATCCCTGGTGCGTTGCGGAACCTTTGTTAGACATCCGGACGGAAGCGGAAGACGGAGGGCGGATATCAACTAAGGGGGCCCAAGATGTCGCAGCCCAATGCACAAGGCGGCGACGGAACAGCAGGTGGAGCTGCAGCGCCGGACCCAGCGATAGTACCCGGCGGTGCAGCGGCGCAAGGAACAGCACCAATAATGCCGTTCCTGATGCCGTATACTCCAGGGGCAATGTGGCTGCCCCAATACTCCGGTGAGCCTAATACATTAACTGACTTTATGCTAAAGATAAAGGAATATTATGTGATGTACCCCCTCACTGAAGCCCAGCGTGTAGGAATGATAATGGGACAGTTAACGGGCAATGCACGGCGTGAGGTTGCGTCCTGGCTGGACACAGATAAGGACACTGTAGAGCATCTAGCAGCCAGACTGAAAGCAACGTTTGAATCTGCTGCTGATACCCGGGCTAAGATGAGGTTCTTTGCATGCCACCAGAAGCCTAAACAGAGTGCCAGAGACTTTGCCTTGAACCTGCAGGAAGCACTCAGAGCCCTTAAGCTGGCAGAACCTGCTTTAGCCCCGGGAGCTGATAAAATGCTATTTGACCAATTCATAGAGGGCCTCCATTCCCCTTCCCACCGAGGACAGTTAAGCATGATACTGCTGCAGAACCCTGACATGACATTTACTGAGCTGAAAGATAGAGCTATCCGTTTGCAGCAGCTGGAAGAGCCACGGGAGCTACCAACTGTACCAGACACTGTAGCAGCAGCCGGCAGTGCCACGACATCTGCCATGTCAGCAACTGCTGCTGAAACGGGAGAACTAATTTCTAATGCCACAATCAATCAAAAACTAGATGCCCTGACAGACACCGTGATCTCTATGGCCAAGGTCATCAAGGAACTGCGAGAGTCAAAGCCTGCACCCAAGATCGAGTTGGCGACCAGCAGAGAGGATGTCCCGTGGATGAGGTCCAGAAGATACCCAGCAGCAAGAGGACGACCCAGCGAACGCTACCAACCAGATGGACAGCCCATTTGCCGCCATTGCCAGAAACCAGGCCATCTTGCTCGTGAGTGTCCTTTAAACGACGATTCCCTGGACAGGCGGGCCGCTCCCCAGGAATGAACACTCAAGGCCCCTCAGCCTGGTATGAAAGATTCGTGGGAGGAAAACCGGTGATCCCTATTGTGTTGGATGGCATTCCCTTTAGTGCCTTGCTGGATACCGGGTCCCAAATAACATCTATCCCACATGTTCTATATAAAAGGTACTGGGCTGATTCAGACATTACTAATGCGCCAGATGACTTTAACTTTGAGGTATGGGCTAGTAATGGACAGTTAATACCAAAGGTCGGGTTTAGAGAGATGAATATTCAGGTTGGGAAGGTAGAATTGCAGAACCAGGGTGTTATAATCATCGATGTTAACCGGCGAGAACGTGAACCCGTGATGCTGATAGGAATGAATGTAATTGAGAAATGTTTCTCCGAAGTGTTAAGTGTTTTGCAGCAAATCGCCGAGACTGCTGGAACTGGACAACAGAGGCTTCTGCACAAAGAGATCAAAGCCCTGATGTTGAAGCAGCAGGTAGAAATCTCCGGAGGTGAGATCGGCAGTGTACGAGTAAGTGATCCAATACCCATTGTAATTCCTCCCAAAACTGAAATGTTGGTCTGGTGTAGAGCCGCAATAGGCATTAAGGGGCAAGACTATCAAGCCCTGGTAGAACCCGTGTACTCAGACAGCAGACCCACCATACTCACAGCGAGAGGAGTAGTTGATGTACACAGGGGAAGAGTGCCATTACGCCTATTAAACTGCGGAGAAGACGAGGTCACATTACCTAAGTATGCTACCATGGCTAAGTTGTACACGGTTGATAACAATAACATCACAGCTGCCGAGCCCTTGAACACGTCATGTCAGGCGGATGACAATGGCTCAGAGGAGAAGCTGGAGGATTGGTGCCAAAAGTTGCATGTAGGTACCAGTTCTACACCTCCCCGTCACAAGCATGGAGTATACCGGGTAGTGAAGGAATATGAACAAATATTCAGTAAACACCCGTTAGACAAATCAAAGGGGTAGAGCACACTATACCCACAGGTGACCATCAGCCTATAAAAGAGAGGTATAGACCTTTACCACCAGCTCACTACCAAACCACCAAAGATATGCTCAGAGAGATGAAATCTGCAGGGGTAATAAGAGACAGTTGTAGCCCCTGGGCAGCACCTCTAGTGTTAGTTAAAAAGAAGGATGGGACCATGAGAATGTGCGTAGATTATCGGCAGATTAATCGCATCACACATAAGGACGCATACCCATTGCCTAGGATTGAGGAGTCATTAGCTGCATTAAAATCTGCTAACTACTTTTCCACCCTTGATCTGACTAGTGGGTACTGGCAGGTTCCTGTGGCCGAGGCCGACAAGGAGAAGACAGCGTTTACTACGCCGATGGGCCTCTGTGAGTTTAATTGTATGCCGTTCAGACTCTGCAAAGCACCCGGGACCTTTCAACGCCTGATGGAGAGCTGCTTAGGACACAAGAAGTTTGAAACTGTCCTCCTGTACTTAGATGACGTCATAGTCTATTCCAAGACGTATGAGCAACATCTACAAGATCTGGCAGAAGTGTTCGAAGCCCTATCGAAATATGGCATGAAGATCAAGCCATCCAAGTGTCACCTTCTCAAACCAAAGGTATAGTACCTGGGACACGTCGTGAGTTCAAAGGGAGTAGCACCGGATCCTGATAAAGTCACAGTGATAAGGGATTGGCCAAGACCTACAAACGTGAAAGAAGTGAGGCAATTCCTGGGCCTGGTAGGCTATTATAGAAGATTTATCAGAGGATTCACAAAGCTAGCAGCTCCTCTGCAAGACATTCTGGTAGGACGATCAAAGAAGACTTCATCCTGTAATTTCCTGACACGGTGGGATGAGGAAAGAGAAGATTCCTTCAATAAACTGAAAAGTGCACTGACGGGAGAAGAGATCCTGGCATACCCTGATTACCATCAACCCTTCATTCTATACACGGATGCCAGCAATGTTGGACTGGGAGCAGTATTATCACAGATGCAAGGAGGCAAAGAAAGAGTTATTGCCTTTGCAAGTAGGAAGCTCCGGCCTACAGAAAGAAATCCTGAGAACTACAGCTCCTTCAAGTTAGAGCTACTGGCAGTAGTTTGGGCTGTGACTGAACGTTTTAAACATTACTTGGCAGGTGCAGAATTCACCATCTACACGGATAACAACCCGTTGACTCACCTGGATACAGCGAAACTAGGAGCTCTGGAGCAGCGATGGATAGCCCGGCTATCTAATTACAACTTTGTCATCAAATACAGAGCAGGTCGCAAGAACGGGAACGCAGATGCCTTGTCACGGATGACACACCTGAAAGACGTGGAAGAGGAACCGGAAGAGTTGGAAGGGATTGAACTACCGGCCTTTCATCGTTCAAAGGTACAAGATTATCAACCCGGCGCCTACCAAAGAAAGCAGGAAGTAAATCTTAACCCGTTAAGACACTACGGATGGGCCGAAGCCCAAGATAATGATCCAGCCTTGAAGCTAGTGAAAGAACTCCTTACGCAACAACACGCATACCCTGATCAGAATGCCCCAGCTGAAGCTATACAGCTATGGTAAGATAGAGGCAAGTTGTTTCTACATCAAGGGAAGCTCTGCAGAACGCATACCAATCCTAAAACGCATGAACTAGTCTGGCAGATAATCGTGCCCAAGAGAGCCACTCAAATGGTCTTAGAAGCTTATCATGACGGTGCAGGTCATTTTGGATGGAAGAAGTTAGAAGCGATCCTGAGAGAAAGATTTTATTGGGTTGGCATGAGAAAATTCATTGAACTATGGTGCAGAAGATGTG
>JARQOC010000805.1:0-59987 GCA_033576535.1 Allobates femoralis | reverse complement strand
CTTGCCCTCAGGTCACACATGTGACCTGAGCGGAAGGAGCGGATTGGGCGGTGTGTGGTAAAGACAGGACGGTCATCCGATTGGTCTAGGACGCCAAGTCCTGGGCAATGGGATGGGCGTCCTGTGTGTACAACACAGCGCCCAATCCGCTTGCAGGGGCAGGCAATGGGAGTGAGCGGGGCGTGTCAGGCTTTGCAGGCTGAGACGGTCCGCTCACTCCCATTGGCTGTTGCCGGCCACAGGACGACGTCCATGGCTCCCGGCACCCGGCCACAGCCCGTAGACCGCTACTCCACCAGCATGGCGACATTGAGAGCCCAGCGGTGAGAGAGTGGCGAGGGGCGGAAGGCTCCGGCGGCATCCGGGCAGCATGGACCTCGCGGAGGGCGCGAGGGCGGTGGCGATGGAGCGGGGCCGACGGTTGGCAGGATGGCAGCAGTGTCAGGTAGTGCGGCTGAGGATGGAGGAGGGTGAGAGGCTGGAGGAGGCTGTGAGGCTGGAGGAGGCTGTGAGGCTGGAGGAGGCTGTGAGGATGGGGAGGCTATGAGGCTGGAGGAGGATGTGAGGCTGGAGGAGACTGTGAGGCTGGAGGAGGCAGTGAGGATGGGGAGGCTGTGAGGCTGGAGGAGGCTGTGAGGATGGGGAGGCTGTGAGGCTGGAGGAGGCTGTGAGGCTGGAGGAGGATGTGAGGATGGGGAGGCTGTGAGGCTGGAGGAGGATGTGAGGCTGGAGGAGGCTGTGAGGATGGGGAGGCTGTGAGGCTGGAGGAGGGTGTGAGGCTGTAGGAGGCTGTGAGGATGGGGAGGCTGTGAGGCTGGAGGAGGTAGTAGGAGGCTGTGAGGATGGGGAGGCTGTGAGGCTGGAGGAGACTGAGGCTGGAGGAGGCAGTGAGGATGGGGAGGCTGTGAGGCTGGAGGAGACATTTACTGTACTGAGCATGCTCAGTACAGTAAAAGGTCTCCAAACAGGAAGGCAGGGGTTAAAAAAAAAAAAAGGTTAATGCTCACCTCTCCCCGAGCCCCCGCCGTCTCCTGCCGTCTTCCTCCAAGCCTCTGGTGGCTGCCGCAGGCTCCCAGTGTCTGCAGAGCTGTTCTAGTGCAGTTCAGGACCTGCGGTGATGTCACAGTCACGTGACACCAGGTTACCATGGAGTAACCTGGTGTCACGTGACTGTGACATCACCACAGGTCCTTGACTGCAGTAGAAGAGCTCTGCAGACACTCGGAGCCTGCGGCAGCCACCGGAAGCTTGGAGGAAGACGGCAGGAGACGGCGGGGGCTCGGGGAGAGGTGAGCATTAACTTTTTTTTTTTTTTTTTTTACAGTAGTGCGGGTCTGCGGCTCGTGATGACGCTGCGCGTCATCACTCGCAGTCCCGCAAAGCATGTTGGGATTCGGCAACAGCGCCCGAATTCCCAACTGCGGATTATATAAGTAGATGGGCTGACCCCTGTCTCCACCCATCTCGCACCTCTGGGCTGTCTCACAATTCCCACCCCTCTGAGGGGAGATATAGATACCCAAACTTTATTGTCTTCCCTAGCCTTGTCTGTAAGCATTCCCCATGAAAGACAATACTTTCATATTATCAGTTATGATTTTATCTCCGTCTGGATATGAAACATGACTATTCTGAGAGCAGCCTACTTGCCAATATTACGTTTAGATGGCTTACAGTCATCGCACACATATGTAAAATGTTGTGTGGTGACCGTCTGAATCTCGCGATCACATATCTATGCTTGCCATGTTTGTAGACAGCACGGCTCATGAGATAGTAACGTAATATTCACGACTACGTTCCGTCTGTGTGGAAGAAAGGGTTTCCTTTCCACTGGCATTACAGGGAAATTGGACTTGTCACCTTTCTGCAAATCCCAGCAGGGAGTCATCCTTTCCTTAGCCGCCTTATTGTCTGGCCTGTTGGATGGCATCTACATGCTAATTAATCTACCACTTGCCAGAGATGATTGGCCTTTGGCTTCCAAGGGTGGGGGCTTATCTCTTTATGAGTGAGATGTGTCTTATCAAATTGCTTTCTGGGAGGAAATGGAATCTGGGGAATATGGCAATATTCCTTACCAATACTGCTTATTCATCACAGTATTATTATCTTCCTTTAATTTGTCTCCAATGAAAAAACACAAAAAGAATTGTCCTAAAGCCAAATTGGATATAATTCCCCACCAAACATAAAAAAGGGGTGGACAAAAGTAATGGCACTGTTAGAAAAATCATGTGATACTTCTCTAATTTGTGTAATTAACAGCACCTGTAACTTACCTGTGGCACCTAACAGGTGTTGGCAATAACTAAATCACACTTGCAGCCAGTTGACATGGATTAAAGTTCACTCAACCTCTGTCCTGTGTCCTTGTGTGTACCACATTGAGCATGGAGAAAAGACAGAAGACCACAGAACTGTCTGAGGACTTGAGAAACCAAATTGTGAGGAAGCATGAGCAATCTCAAGGCTACAAGTCCATCTCCAAAGACCTGAATGTTCCTGTGTCTACCGTGCGCAGTGTCATCAAGAAGTTTAAAGCCCATGGCAACTTCCGGTTCCGGCGCCTCCATGTGCAGCCGCATCTAAGGGCTGCTCCGCTCCCCGTCCCGGCAATCCGCCGACATCTGCCTCCAACCTGACCCTGGGATATCCGCAAGTCAAGCGGCGACTGCTGAGACACCGGGAGCATCCATCATGTCCACGATGGACCGGTATGTGACGAGGAGCCGGGAGACAGAGAAACCCGCGAGCCCGCACGAGGAGACCGGTAATGGCGGGCAGGGCGGTCATAGCGGGCCCAGTACGGGGACACCGCTACCAGAGGGAGACGTGGCGAGGAAGCCCGGGCCCAGAGATGGGGAGGCCGACGTAAGGAAGGTGACGGGCACTGCTAAGAAAGCCGCAGTGACCCTGCAGGCCATATCCCCTGAACACTTGCAAACTGCAGCAGCCGCCATTAGCAAACAACCCCAGTGTGGTCCCCAGGCAGGTAAAGAGAGCGCAGGAGAGACACAAGGGCCGGGAGACTGGAGAGAGGACATGGAAGGTGGTTGGGGAGCCCCACATTTTGATTACAAGGCATTGGCAAAAGAACTAGCCATCCATCTTGCTGATGACTTTAAAACTGCAATGGCTGAGATGGTGGCAGCCACAACTAAAGACATACATGCCAGGGTTGAGGCACAAGATCAGCAACTCACAGAAGCTGAATCAAGAATAAGTGCAGCAGAGGATAGAATACAAGAGCTGGAGGAGCAGATATTGTCTTTGCAACAACACTCTGAGTATGCTCATACAAAATTAGAGGACATTGAAAACAGAGCACGGAGGAGCAATCTAAAAATAGTGGGACTCCCTGAATCTATTCCAGCTAACCAACTAGTGGAAATCTTTGAGGTGGATCTACCCAAAGCCTTGGGGTTAACTCATAGATGTAAAACGGAGCGCACCCACAGAATTGGCCAGATGAGGGAGCCACAAGAGAGGTTGACTACTTCGGGTGCCACCGCCTCGCCATCCAAACAGGCTACCAAGTCGAGGCACGCTATAGCGAAATTTCTCAATCATCGTGACAAGGAAGAGATCCTGCGCGCCTATAAGGCCAAAAAGCACCCATTATTGCTACAGGGACACAGAGCGCTGGTGTTCGCGGACTACTCTATAGAGGTCACGCGCCGCAGGAGATCTTTTAGTGAAGCATGCTCGCTATTACATAGAAGAAATGTCCGATTCCAGCTGAACTTTCCAGCTATATTGAGATTCAGGTCTAGGGAGGGAGTCATGTTGACCTTCACTGACCCTGAGGAAGCAATGACAGTGATCCGTGACAACATGTGCTCCCCAAGAACAGCGGAAACACCGACATCACCCCAGCATGATTCTGGATCCCAGACGAAATCTAGTGCTGCTTTTGATTTGGAGTCCGAGACTGATAGAGACTCTGTGAGAACATATAGATTGAGATCCAACTCCCTGATAAGTGAAGGAGCGGGGAGAAAACCGCCTTCAGAAACTCCACGACAACAGAGACAGTCAGGTTCACGTTGGCAGAGGAAGAGATGAGGAGAGAGGGAGAAGGAGCGGAAATGGATCTGTGATTATTTTTGATTGGGCGATGCTCGCATGGCTCTACTAAAAATGTGAATGAAGGGGAGTTATGCAGGCAAAATGGGAAAGTTATGTTTATGTGATTTGCTTCACCTCTTTGCTTCTTTCTTTCCCACTCCTCTCTTTTCTTCAATCTCCAGTCTTGAATGTCACTAAGATTTCTTTTTCTAAGGGACGAGTTGATGTCTGCACAGTGAAATCTTCACTGAGACATGAGAGGAGTGGTAAGAAATTGGAGAAATGTTAGAAACTTACATGTTT
This sequence comes from Allobates femoralis, assembly GCA_033576535.1. Taxonomy (NCBI): domain Eukaryota; kingdom Metazoa; phylum Chordata; class Amphibia; order Anura; family Aromobatidae; genus Allobates; species Allobates femoralis. Next base: position 55,613 of record JARQOC010000805.1, on the reverse strand, counting down.
ATTGTCATGGTTGATAGCTAAAGGTGCCTTTAATATGTTGACAATGTTCTTTGTACAAGATGTGGGCTTTGGTAACACCTTACTTCTGATGTGGAGGGGACTACAGAGCTGGGAGTAGATAGAGCAAGGGAGGTCCCAGGGAGCTAAAGGTTGGAGATTACCATTATTATACTGTTTTTTTACTTTATTGTTTAATAGGCCGGGTTGGAAGCTAGGACGGGGCGGGGTTACATTTGTCGGTTGCACTAGAGGGAAGAAGTGAAGTGATACACGTGTAAAGATGAATGGAGTAGGTGTGGTTGGGGGGGAGGGGGAAGGGGAAAGCAAGGACAACAGCTGGGGAAATTTCTCTAAATTCGTAATATGCATCTCTTGTAACTTATCATGCGTACCATGGCTTACATCTCATTATACAATTTGTGTGTGGCAGCTGGTAAAAAAAAAGTTGAGTACCCGGTACGGGGAGGACTCTGATGGTTAGGTGGGTCTCCTGGAATGTTAAGGGGTTGCGCTCCCCAGCAAAGCGCATGATGGTTCTGCGCCATCTTAAAAAATTACACGTAGATATTGCTCTACTCCAGGAGACCCACCTGGCCTCGGAGGATTTCTTTCGCCTTAAAAAACTATGGGTAGGGGAGGTCTTCGGGTCTAGTGCGGTGGAGAGGAAGGCGGGAGTCATAGTCCTAATCCACAAGTCACTGGCCCACTCAATCGTCTCCACTACAAGTGATAGTGAGGGTCGACTGTTCCGGATGACGATTCAAATACAAAATGATGTCTTTAATGTTTTTAACGTATATGCCCCTAATGCAAATCAAAGACCTTTCTTCCAACAACTACAGAATACCTTACTCCAGGAAATAGGAGTTAACAAACTAGTGGGAGGTGACTTCAATACAGTGATGAGAGTAGAAGAAGATAGACGTTCCTCGACACATACCCATACCCATAGTGATAGTCAAGACAGAGGGGGTTCAAGGGTTGACAGCACCTTAGAATCCTTGACTAAGCTGGCAGGCCTGTCAGATATTTGGAGACTAACTAATCCTTTGGGTATGGAATTCACCCACTTCTCACATCCCCATGGATCATGGTCCAGAATAGATATGTTTTTTGGGTCCACCAAGATAATACAAAGAATGATTGACGTCAAAATTGAAGATATGGTGATCTCTGATCATAGCCCATTAGTCCTAGAGATCAAAGACAATTACGAGAAAGGAACCGACTATCTTTGGAGGTTTCCTGACACGTATACCAAAGAAGAAAACTTCACCAAGCTACTTGGGGAGTGGTGGACGCACTTTACCGTAGATAATTTGGACCATAGATCTGATCCGAGCTTGTTCTGGGAGACCGCAAAGGCAGTCATGAGAGGACACATAATGGCCTACAGCATGGGGATCAAAAAAAGAGCTAAAGAAAAATTTATAGAAACCAGCCAGAAAGTGAGATCTGCCTACCTACAATACAAAAACACAATGGGGACTCCCGACAGAGAGAAATGGCTACTAGCTAAAAAAGAATTTGATGAGTGGGCAGGAAAACGGGAGATTATATTTAAAAATAGATTAGAATTAGAATTACATAAATTCGGAGATAAGGCAGGAAGATTGTTGGCAAGACTGGCCCGAGGGGGGTACACCTCTTCCCCTATCCAATCGATAAAGGATAAACAGGGTAATATATGGAAGGACCCTAAGAATATTGTGAAAACTTTGGGCGGGTTTTATGCTTCTCTATATACAGAGAAATCGATTGGCGACCCAGAGAACCCTTCCTGGTTGAGCAGGATCAAATTGCCATCTGTCTCCCAGGATGATCTACAAATTCTAAACAACCCCATTACAACTGGAGAAATTGAAGAGGCTATTAAAAATTTAAATCCGAGTAAGGCCCCAGGGCCAGATGGCTATAATGGCGCCTTTTTCAAAACTATGAGGGAGAGGATCTCCCCGGTTCTCTGTGATCTCTATAACGAAATACTAAGGGGATCACCTATCCCTGATAGAATGAACTTAGCGTACATTAAATTGATCCTTAAACCAGGCAAGATCCCCTCTGATCCAGCTAGCTACAGACCGATTTCATTAATAAATCAGGATCTGAAATTACTATCCAAGATTATGGCTGACAGATTGGCAATGGTCCTGCCCAAATTAATATCTACACACCAGGCAGGATTCATCAAGGGAAGATCAACGACCACAAATATCCGAAAAGCAATGCTTCTGATGGATATTCTGGGGAAACAGACCAATCGGGGGGGAGGCAGCCCAGCCATGATCACCTTAGATGCTGAAAAAGCATTCGATAATGTCAGGTGGTCATGGCTGGGAAAGGTCTTAGATACCATGGGTTTGACGGGCCCCTTTCGGCAATACATACAGACTCTCTATAGTAATCCCAAAGCATGCGTCAGCATACCGGGCTTTCTGTCCGACACCTTTACCCTTCAGAAGGGAACTAGACAGGGATGCCCACTGTCCCCCCTACTTTTTAATTTAGCTATAGAGCCTCTGGCACTATATTTGGAGAAATGTAATTCCTACACAGGTTTTAAGGTGGGAACCAAAGAGATAAAACTCTCATTGTTCGCGAATGACATCATCTTGTATGTCCAAAATCCGGAACAAGACCTCCCAAATATTTTGTCAGACATAGAGATGATGGGCAAACAAACTGGATTTTCCCTGAATAAAAGCAAATGTGAAATTTTGTTTATAAAACCGGGAGATGGGACTCTCAAGGGAAAAAATAATCTTTGTGGCCTACCAGTAATGAGGGATAGTATTAAATATTTGGGCATACATCTAGCCAGATCTCCTGGACAGACATATAAACTTAATTTTTTACCAATCATCCAGAAGATAGAGCAAGAATTGTCAGGCTGGGCGAAATTACCACTCTCTCTGTTGGGACGCTGCCACTTATTGAAAATGGTTAGCTTTGCCCCTCCAGACTATCCCCATGTTGCTGAGACACATTGACATAAAGAGACTGAATAGGTCCTTCTCTAAATTTTTATGGGGAGGAAAGAGACCCCGTTTGGCATATGCAACTTTGATCCAATCCAAACAGGAGGGAGGACTACAGCTCCCAGATGTTAGGGGATACAACTTAGCGTGTATACTGCGTAATGTTCTTGATTGGATTAGAAACACTAACAAATTCTCAGATGTAATTTTGGAGGGGGAGTGGGCCAAACCCTGGGATCTGGCAGCCTTACTACATTCACCACTGACTTGTCTGCCCCACACTCTGAAAAATACGGTGATCTATAAAGATACGATAATAACATGGAAGGAGGTTAGGAAGAAATTCAAACTAGCATGGAGGGTTTCGAAATTACTGAACCCATGGAGATGCCCGTCATTCCCATTGGGACGAGAAAACTCGCTATTCCAAACTTGGAAAGATAAGGGAATTAGCACGTTGGGAGACCTTATGAATCTAGAAGAAAAGAGGTGGATGACCGAGTCAGAGGTCTTGACTACCTACAATCTACCCCAGTTCCATGCTATACAGTATCGCCAACTGAAATATTATCTGCTTTCACACTTGCGTGACATCACGGGGGAGGTTGAGAATTCTCTGTGGTCTGAACTGATATCTATAAACAATACTGAGGTATCCATAACTTCATTGTACACCAAATTAAAACGGATTCTGAGACCACAGGGAAGGGGAGGGTCGTTTAACAAATGGCGTAAGCATTACGCAGTCCCGGAACTTCCACAGAAGATCCTGGAAGGGTGGGGTTTGGTAAGACGCCATGTTATAAATGAGAGATGGAAGGATTCCCAATTTAGGATCATGCACGGAACCATCCAGGGCTTCAATATACCTACATCTAAAACTAATCAAGAAAGATGGGTCCATTGCCCAAAGTGTAAGTCACATATGACTGATCTGGAACACGGCCTGTGGTCCTGCCCAGTGTCCCAGCAATATTGGAGAGCAGTCAATGCGTGGGCTAGGAAAATTTGTAGAGACACAGGAGAGCTAGATCCAATACGCTGGCTTTTTCACTATCACCCACTTTCCACTACTGGAGGACAACCTTGCATTTTATGGCACTATATTGCTCTAGTAGCAAAGAGACTCTTGCTACAGCACTGGCTCAATGACAGACCCCCAGATTTGTCTCAAGTAAAAAATACATTACGTCACACATTGACACTCGAAGCTTTGGATACACTCCGTAATCCAACTAAGTTAGCCAAAAAATTCTTTATCAAATGGAGACTCTTTATAGAAAGCGAATTCACAGATGTGGATATAAAAAATTTTATGATACCCTTCCGAGCATCAACGTGGTATGCACTAGAAGAGCTGGGAGGAACATTAGGTAGGTTGAGATGTTAGGTACAGGAGATGCAATAACTTTTGATATACTTCTACCAATAAATTACAGTTTTCATTTATCATATTGATTTTTGTTAAATCTTGAATACAATTTCGTATTGAGACTGGGGGTGGGAGGGAATCAGGGGATGCATATTGTAACTGTTGGACTTTTATATCTGATATGTTTTGCTTGAGCAGTTTTCTTGAATGAACATATTAATTTTATGATATGATTCTCTGACTTTTGTACAACTGTTTATTTGATTAAAACTCAATAAAAATGATGATTCAAAAAAAAAAAGCCCATGGCACTGTGGCTAACCTCCCTAGATGTGGACAGGAAAGAAAAATTGACAAGAGATTTCAACGCAACATTGTGCGGATGGTGGATTAAGAACCTCGTCTAACATCCAAACAAGTTCAAGTTGCCCTGCAGTCCGAGAGTACAACAGTGTCAACCCGTACTATCCATCTGAATGAAAAGGGACTGTATGGTAGGAGACCCAGGAAGACCCCACTTCTTACCCCGAGACATAAAAAAGCCAGGCTGGAGTTTGCCAAAACTTACCTGAGAAAGCCTACAACGTTTTGGAAGAATGTTCTCTGGTCAGATGAGACAAAAGTAGAGCTTTTTGGGCAAAGGCATCAACAGAGAGTTTACAGGAGAAAAAAAGAGGCATTCAAAGAAAAGAACACGGTCCCTACAGTTAAACATGACGGAGGTTCCCTGATGTTTTGCGGTTATTTGCTGCCTCTGGCACTGGACTGCTTGACCGTGTGCATGGCACTATGAAGTCTGAAGACTGCCAACAAATTTTGCAGCATAATGTAGGGCCCAGTTTGAGAAAGCTGGGTCTCCCTCAGAGGTCATGGGTCTTCCAGCAGGACAATGACCCAAAACACACTTCAAAAAGCACTAGAAAATGGTTTGAGAGAAAGCACTGGAGACTTCTAAGGTGGCCAGCAATGAGTCCAGACCTGAATCCCATAGAACACCTGTGGAGAGATCTTAAAAATATCAGGGACCTGGAGCAGTTTGCCAAAGAAGAATGGTCTAAAATTCCAGCAGAGCATTGTAAGAAACTCATTGATGGTTACCGGAAGCGGTTGATTGCAGTTACTTTGGCTAAAGGTTGTGCAACCAAGTATTAGGCTGAGGGTGCCAATACTTTTGTCTGGCCCATTTTTGGAGTTTTGTGTGAAATGATCAATGTTTTGCTTTTTGCTTCATTCTCTTTTGTGTTTTTTCATTGAAGATAAATTAAATGAAGATAATAATACCAAAGAATTTGTGATTGCAATCATTTTCAGGAAGAAACTGAGTATTATCTGACAGAATTGCAGGGGAGTCAATACTTTAGGCCACAACTGTATCTAACATGATCACATCTTAAAACTGCAGACTGAAACCTTTTTGTTCCTTCTCTATCTTTTTTTTTTTTTTTTTTTTTTAACCCCCACAAGGATGTATTATCTCCCCTCCCATGTTTGTCTTGCTGGCTTACTGTGATATTTCTGGGAAAATGTGGGGCCAGAAGCAACAGTGGACAATCCTGAGTGGTATGACCCTGCCATATTAGTTAATCCCCGCTGCCTGCTCAGCCAGATTTAAAGAGAGACACCTCTTTCATTGAAGACAAATTAAATGAAGATAATAACACCAAAGAATTTGTGATTGCAATCATTTTCAGGAAGAAGCTGAGTATTGTCTGACAGAATTGCAGGGGTGTCAATACTTTTGGCCACAACTGTATAGCCCAACACAGTCTTCACATTATATATACAGCGCTGCACAGCCTCCATATTATATATCCAGCACATCCTAGCCTCCTCGTATATAGCCCAGCACAGACTCCATATTATATATACAGCACAGCCTCCATATTATATATATAGTACTGCCTCCAAATAATATTTATATACAGCCCAGCTCAGCCTTGAAATAATATGTACAGTAAAGCACAGCCTCCAAATAATATATAAGCAGCCCAGCACAGCCTTGATAATATATATACATCACAGCAGCAGCCTCCATATAGCCCAGCACAGCCTCCATATATATATATATATATATATATATATATATATATATATATATACAGCCCAGCAGCATCCTCCATATACCCCAGCAGCAGTCTCCATATACCACAGCAGCAGTGTCCATGTACCCTAGCACAGCCTCCATATAGAGCCAGCACAACCTCCATATACAGCCAACACAGCCTCCATATACCCCAGTACAGCCTCCAAATGTAGCCGGCGCAACCTCCATATACAGCCAGCACAGCCTCCATATACACCCAACACAGCCTCCATATACACCCAGCACAGCCTCCATATACCCCAGCACAGCCTCCATATACCCCAGCACAGCCTCCAGATAATATGTAATATGGTGGTTCTCCTGCTGGTATATATGTCCCCATCCTGGCCTCACAGTAGAAAGAAAAATATTATGCTCACCTTCCCTCTGCTCCACTGGGGCTGTGTCTGTGGCACCCTGTACCAGGAAACCACAGGCTACCCTAGGACACTAAAGGATTTTCACAGCGGGTAACCCATTTGCACCCAACACCTTCCACCCCAGGCCTGTAGGGGGGCCCAACGGGTTGCCTTAAGCCAGTTTCCCCCTATAAATACAGGTCCTGGGGGCAGAGTCAGACACAGTGTGCAGACGCTAGAAGAGCTGCAAGGTAGCTCAGAGACTAGTGAGCTGAACTGGTACTGGAGCCAGTACACACCGGAGTCAGTGTGACGACCCGAAGAGTAGGGATCGAAGGCATAGGTGAGAAACACTTTACCGAGGGCAGTGGAGCCAAACCGGCTCACACCACCAGAATACCAGTCACTGGAGCCCGAGTCTGCAGGGGACAGAGAAGATAGCCCCAGCAGCGAATCAAGCGTCCCGAGGAGGCTTAGCTTCCCGGACACCCGCAACACCGACAATTGAGAGCCATGGACCGTGGGTAGATAGATGGCGGTGGCCCATGAAAGAGCCCTAAGTGCAGCGACACGGGTGTGGAGAGAAATGTAACGGTCCGGTTAGGTTTCATACCTTCCCAACTTAGAACAGGAAACCAGAATAAGGAGGCTTACAACCCTACCCGCTGTGGAGATCCCAAGATGTTTTCCTTCACTCCGGATGTGTGTACCTGCAACCAGTCATCAGTAAAGGTACCAAAAGACTTTAATGTGTGGGTGTCCCTACTTCCACCCATCCTGCACCACACTGAATACGCTTCCCTACTCCAACCCTGTGCAGCAACGACTGTGCTGCCATACTCTACTATCCATTCCTACTTCCAACGCCCCGGGGACTCCGCTCCTCCTGTAGGGAGCCACTCCAACCTGCTGCCGCCCATCACCCCGGAGGCCCAAGCAGCGCCGGTACCTTCACCGGAATCTACAGGTGGCATCACGACTGACAACTCCTATCCCTGTACATACATTCCTTTTTATTGTCACCCAAGGGCACAAGCTCGGGCACGGATTAGCCGTGACTTCCCCGCAACTGACCGCCCGAGACCTGAGTACCCACTCCCTTGTGGCCCCAGACATGTCCTCAAATGCTGTCCCCACCACATTCTCTGCAGGCTCCAGTCTGCAGCTTCCTTCCTGCAAGGCTGTTCACGCTGCTGCAGTTGGCAGAGGAGGAAGCTCCACAGCTCTGGGAGCCAGTACATGGCTTATTTGCATCACATGCAAATTAGCCATGTGCTCTGGCAGCGCTGTAGGAGCACTCAGCTGCTGCCTGAGTGTCCCTAATGGGCCCTTACCTGTCAGGGTTGCCTGTCCCTGATGGCCAGTGGGCCCTCCAAGCTGTTCAGGGCCCTGACACTTGCCCGGGTATGCCAGGTGCTGACGCCGGCCCTGGCTCTAGCCTCAAGTGAGAGCCATCCATTCCAGCAGCTCACACTAGGGTGTCAGCTCCCATTGTTCACTCATGGGAGCCGACAATGTGTCAGATCATTCATAATTGACACATCACTCTTGAGCAACAGCAATACTCACCGAATAACGAGTATCTCGAATACTGTACTATCCGTGCGAGTAACAAGCAGTAACGAGTAGATTCCCTCATCACTATTGGTGACACTGGAGAGTCCAGTTCACCTTATTTGAAGCAAAAGCAATTTACATCCCTACGTCAAATCATTTCAAGATCTCCTTAGGTCACCAATGTCGATTCTGCTGCATTTAAAATGTGCGTTTCCTTGACAGTTATAGTATTCTAACATTTCCAATCCCCTTAGTGACGGGCCAAATATTTATCTGACCATTATCACTTTATGTGGCAATAACTTTGCAATGTTCCAACAATTCCCAGTGATTTTGAGACTGTTTTTTCGTAACAGATATTTTATGATTATGTTAAATTTAGGTCAATATGTTTTAAGTTTTTTGGTTTTTTTTTAATTCAGAAATTTAACAAAAAATTCTTAAAATAATCACAAATTTGGAATGTTGATCGCTTTAATCCAGAAAGTCACACCACAGAAATAGTTAACAAATAACATTTCCCTCCCTTCTGCTTTACATCAGCTCCATCTGTAAAATGTTCTTTTATTTTGTTAGGTTGTTAAAAGCTTTAAAATTGTAGAAGTAGTTTTTCATTTTTTCAAGGAAATTTACAGAACATATATTTTTAGGGACAGGTCAGGAATGAAAAGATTATGGGATTTATGTAATGAAAAAACACCAAAAGTGATAATATTCTAAAATAAAAACAACCCCCCTCAACATACTTAAGGCTGCTACCGTGTTTCCCCGAAAATAAGACACCGTCTTACATTAATTTTTGCTTCCAAAGATGCGCCATGTCTTATTTTTGGGGGATGTCTTATTTTTTTCAATTTTAGCTATAATCGGGATGAAATTTAGTCTATAAATCTGGCCAGATGTTTTGCTAGGTGAATACCCACGTATTTGATGTTATCTTTCATCACTTTTATCCCATAAAATTTGTCGTCACTTAAAGGTTCCCTCCCTCTCTTGATGAACAGGATCTCACACTTATCCCTATTTAATCGCAGGCCTGAAGATTTGCCCAGTCTTTCAATATCTGATAAAATAGATGAGAGATCTCTGTCAGGATTTTATACGAATAAAATAATGTCGTCTGCAAATAGCGACAACTTCATTTCTTTTTTTCCTACTTTTATTCCTTCATAGGGGCTACAGGACTCAAGATAGATTGCTAGGGGTTCAATCGCTAGATTAAAGAGTAAGGGGGACAGAGGGAAACCCTGACGGGTTCCCTTTTCCAATTTAAAAGTGTCTGAGAGGAAACCTGGTGTACTAACGCAGGCCTTCGGTTGGGCATAGATAGACCGTAAAAACTGGCGAAAGGGGCCCATCAAGTCAACAGAATCTAACACTTTATCCAGCCATGACCATCTAACATTATCAAATGCTTTTTCAGCATCTAGGGTGATCATGGCTGGATTTCCCTCCATCGTCTCCGTCCGTCTCCCCACCACATCCAATAATAGCATTGCTTTCCTTATGTTAGTGGCAGTCGAGCGTCCCTTGATAAAACCTGATTGGTGAGGTGCGATCAATTTTGGTAATATTAGTGCTAGTCTGTCGGCCAATAATTTTGATAAGATTTTTAGGTCCTGATTAATGAGGAAAATGGGTCTATAACTCGCTGGATCAGTCGGGGCCTACCCGGTTTAGGAATTAGCTTTATATGAGCCATATTCATTCTGTCCGGAATTGGGGAGCCCTGGAGGAAAGAATTAAAAATATCTTTATGAACTGGTGACATTTGTTCTCTCAAAGCTTTAAAGAAGGCCCGATTATAGCCATCAGGGCCAGGGGCTTTGACCGGGTTTAATGACCTAATGGTGTGATCTATCTCCTCTACTGAGATGGGGCTGTTTAAGAATTGGGCGTCATCCGATGATATCTTAGGTAGTTTGAGCAAGTGTAGCCACGAATCTTCACCCAACTCAGTGTCACCTTCCTCTTTGTATATTGAGGCAAAATACTTCCCCAATGCTTGCACAATGTCTTTCGGGTCTGTCAAAGTATTCCCATGTTTGTCACTGATCGACCTAATCGGCTTGGACAATAGTCTGCCTTTAGCCAAGCGAGCCAATAATCAACCTGCTTTGTCTCCAAATCTGTGCAAGTCCAGCTCTAGTCTGTTCTTTTTTTTTTATTATCATTTTTATTGCTTTTTCAATATTTGACATAAAGTACATTCATCATACAAAAGCATAAAACATAGCATGTCGTAAACAAATTTACTCAATGGGTCATATAACGGTTAGAACATTCAGTCTTATTTAGTCATTCGTTCTAAAGCTATTCCTACAAATATTTGAACTTTAATTAAGTTTAGTAACACCATATCGATCCGTTTCATAAGTTTTAACAGCCAATCCCACCCTCCCTCCATCCCTTGATGCAATTTTATATCACCTATTAGTCCCAATGCCCTAAGGTGATGTTCTTCATATTATCTCTTATTCATTTCTGCTCAGTCTACCCAGTTGTGCCTTCAAGTTCTGCCATAGCATACCAAGCCGTCTGTCGAAAAGGGGAGATAAACGTCTCAATTTCCGAATCGGAAAGTTCTCTTTCTACAAATTTTCTCCATTTGCGAAAGAATTTTTCTACAAGACGGGTTGGGTTTTTCAAAGCCTCAGTAGCTTCAAGGCGTAACACTTTTTTTATGGTATTGCGGAGTGCCTCTATCCCTGGTATGGACCTCTTCAGCCAGTGCCTCAAGATCAGTCGTTTTGCCACTATGGCTATAGTGTGAAACAATATGTGAGGAGGGCTTTGGTCGGGTGTATCTCCATGATAGTGAAAGAGCCAAAGCATTGGGTTGAGCCGTCCCTCATTTATAAAGTGTCCTCTGGCTAAGCACCCCACTTCTTCCCAAAACTGTGTTGATTTCTGGCATGACCATATACCATGCTCCAAATCCGTCATTTCATCTCCACACTTGGGACAATTTATCCACCTATTTTGGTTGGCTGGTGAGGGTGGGATGTTAAAAGCCTGGATAGCTCCATGCATTAATCTAAATTGTGTGTCCCTCCACATTTCATTTGTGACTGCCTTCCTCATTGACTGCCATCCCTGTATTATCTTGTTCGGCAAGTCACTCTCCCCAAAGTGTTTCCTCCACCTGGAGAAAGGCCCTCTCGGTCTTAATGGTCGAAGTGTAACTTCCAAATTGCTGTATATTGTGCGTATGGACGTGTCCTCTACCCTTTCACACATCATATCCTCCCATATTTCATTTGTGAATTCTCCTGAGATGTCATTCAAGTTAGTCAAGAGGTGATGGTGAAGCTGCTGGTATTGTAGTACATGGAATCCAGGTAGATTAAATTTAGTCAGCACCTCTGTTCGTGTTAGCCATCTCCTCTCACCCACATGCATGAGATCAAACAGCGTTCTCACCCCTCTAGATTTCCAACTCCTAAATAGAGAATTTTCACGTCCTAAGGGAAAGGATGGACACGCCCAGGGATTAAGTCTCCCTGAGATCTTCCAAGAGAGACCCAATTTAGAACGGACATTTTTCCAGGTCATAACTGTGTCTCTATAAATCGTGATGTGTTTCAAGTGGCACGGTATCATAGAAAGGGGTGTGTGTAGAAGTGATGCCAGATCCCACGGCCCTGCATACTCTCTTTCCAGGTCTATATCAGAGAATCTAGTCGACCCCTTAAGCCAGTCCAACACATGTCGCATAATGCATGCTAGGTTGTACCCTCTAACATCAGGTAACTGTAAGCCTCCCCTCTCTGTGGATTGAAGTAGAAAATTGAGGGAGATCCTTGGTCTCCTGCCCCTCCATAAAAACTTGGAGAAGGCATTGTTCAGCCTCCTCACGTCTAAATGTGACAGTAATAAGGGGATTGTCTGAAGTGGGTATAAAAGTCTGGGAAAGCTAATCATCTTAATTAGGTGGCCACGTCCCAGTAACGACAAAGGCAATCCTTTCCACCTCTCCAATTCTTGTTCTATTTTAGCGATAATAGGGACAAAGTTGTATCTATATATCAGGCCCATTGTCCTTGCTAGATGTACCCCCAGATATTGTATATTCTCCTGAGCTACCCGAATGCCCCCCAGTGATTCAACCCTCCGCAACGGACAGTGCTTATGTATGAAAAAAATCTCGCATTTATCTCTATTTAGTCGAAAGCCAGAGAAAGAACCCACTCTCTCGATGGCATCTAGGACATTAGCTAGGTCTCTTCCTGGATTCTGCATAAAGAGCATGATATCGTCTGCGAAGAGAGATATCCTCGCCTCCTTTCCCCCCACCTTCAAACCCTCATATAACTTGTGCGTATCCAGATATATTGCCAGCGGCTCTATGGCTAAGTTGAAAAGCAACGGGGATAGTGGGCATCCCTGTCTTGTTCCCTTTTCTAACACAAACGTATTTGATAGGAAACCTGGTGTGCTCACACAGGCTTTTGGAGTATTATAAAGGGAGCGTATATATTGTCTGAAGGGGCCGTCGAGATCAATAATGTCTAGCACCTGTTCCAGCCATGACCACCTCACATTATCGAACGCTTTTTCTGCATCCAAGGTGATCACGGCTGGATCAGCACCCCCTCCCTCCCCTCTTTGTCTTGCTACATCTATTAGTAACATTGCTTTACGTATGTTGGTAACTGTTCTAGTCTGTTCTTATACAGAGTCTCACGTCTCTCAGCCCACATATTGTGGGGGAAATATGGTAATTTCCTATAGATTTATAGAATAGCAATATGTCTTATAATCATTAATATGTTTGTAATAATACTCGGAATGAAATATTAAAGTTTTTTCATATTTACTCATATATATAATAGATATAGACGGTTCTTCTTTCTATATCTCTTTATATTCTTTCTGTCTATTTCTTTGTCTCTCTTTCTCTCTTTGTATATTCTTCTTTGTCTGTCTTTCTCAATATATCACTATATCTATCCTGATTACTTTGCTCTCTCTTTCGCTCTCCTTCATACATTTTGTCTGGTCACCACTGCCTCCATCTTAGGCCTTCCCTCAGGCCTCTTGTGCTATTTTACGTGTGAGTTTAAGTCTTACAGAATATATGGATGCAGCTGGAAGGAGACACAGAATTGGGGGATGGACGGGAATAACAGAGATAAAACCTGTCTATGAAGGCTTCTATTGAAGAAAGTGTTGAGAAAGGAATGTGAGATGACCTTCAAGTTACCGTCTGCCAGCTCGGAGATAACACCAAGGAGAGAGGCGTGAACTCAAGAAAGAAGATAGCATACTAATTACAATTAACCAATCTATACGCGTATATTAGCATGCAGACCACCTAACACACTAGTTAATACACCCAGTTTTGAATACTCCCGCCTAGTTCATTGGAAGTATAAGATGTGTTGTACTCCGGAAGCAAGTTAGTTGTTGCTGTGATGTTGCCATTGTAGTTACTTGATGAACATAATATAGGTTTGAAACAGATCTCAGTCTGATTTATTCTTATAGCGGTACCATATGTTCATAGTCTAATTTGGAATGACTAGTGAATGAGCAATTGCCGTGCTTACACGACCCCGGCAATTTGGCGCCGCAACGTGGGGCGTGAGCCAGCGGTCCACGACCCTTCGGACCCACGCGTAGATGCCAGTGGATGATATCCGTGACGGCTGACTTCGAGGCTTGATCACCCTCAAAGATACGGTAAGTGGAAGTCACATTCATATGTGTCGCCCTTACTCGTGTCCTCAGCCGTTACTGATTGTTCTGTGGTGTTTAGTGGGTACGAGGGGGGGTAAACGGTCAGTGATGAGGCCGTGCCGTGTGTGACCCAGTGCCACGCTCTGAACCAGCAACAGCGAGACACGTCGCCTTCTGCGCGTGCCTGTGTATTCATCACGTCTCCTCCACTGGTCATTAACATTCCTTGCTTGTTAACCCTTCCCGTGATTGTTATTGTGTATTGACGTAGAGTGAGAACTTGGTAGAATTGTGTGCTGGGGACGGCTTGGTGAAAAGAGACGCAGCCTCTGTGATACAGTGAGGGGGGCTCCTCCTGAGCAATTGAAATACCGTAGCAAAGCAGTCTATAAGCACTGGTGCTCAGATATAGGAGAGTACGGAAGCTGGCAGGCTTTTATACTCAAAAGTGCATGAAGCCAGGGCTTTGCACTTCTTGGTCCGGAGACGGAGCGTGGAGCCAATTGGCTCCATACTTCGTGTAAGAAAGGGATACGGAATCAGTAGACTCCGTGTCCGGAGGCACATTAAGCCTGGGCTTTGTGCCGGGCATTCATAAGGTGCATAGTAGCCAAAGGCTCCGCATCTGTGAATAGGTTGGCAGAGCGTGGAGTCTGTAGACTCTATGCTGAGAAGTACATTGTTTGTACTATAGAGACAAGTATAGAGACACAGGGCTTTGTGCTTGTCTGCCCGTGGAATTGCAATTCTACTACGTGGAGTTGCCATTCTGCGTGGTGTGGTACATGGTAGCCAGGGCGCCGTACCACTGGACTGAATATAGAGACAAGAGGCTCGGTATTCAGTCCGGCACGTGAAGCCGGGGTTTCGTGCTTTAAGGTGAGAGTGTATGAAGCCTGGGCTTTGCACTCAGTAAGACTGGAAGTATGTGGTACTAAGTACTGGGTACTTATTGAAGTTGATTGAAGGTTGGGTAATAGCCAGGGCTTCTCAACCGAAGGTTGGGTATGTGGAACTTAAGTTCTGCCCCCTAGGGAAGAGCAAAACAAACACATGGTAGCCAGGGCTCTGTGTTTTTCGGTGAGACGTCACCATCGGTACAGTGGGGTTAGCTGCCTGTACCGTTAATACACCGTGCGTGGAGCCTGGGCTCCGTACAGGTGAAAGCCCAGTGTTGATTGCTGTTGTTAAATGTTATAATCTGCAGTTAAGGCGTAGTACTTGTGAGTCATGTTGCGTCTCGTAGCACGGAGGAAATCCATTCCCAACAAGTTGGATGAGGATGTAGCAGAGGCAAAAACGTTAGTGGAATCACGGGAAGGAAGGAAGGCTGTTAGGAATGTAGAGAAGTTGTACAGGTTTGCAGGTTTGCCTTTGTGATCCAGAAAAAAAAAAAAAAGAGGGCAAGTTGAGAGATAAAGGTCTGTTGGACCAAGCGCAAGCTCACCTGCGAGTTGCGCTGAGCTTGAACAAAGAGGTGGATGGAGAAGGAGGTTCAGAAAATGCAGAACCTGTGTTTGGTTATAAAAAGTTTGTTCCTGATGATTCTCAAACATCTATTGTAACAGATAGTAAAATGGCCGCCATGCCATTGTTATTGAGTACGCCATCCCAGCCACCTCCTTATAATGGCGGCGATACAAGGTCCCCGGAGGTGTGGGTGTGTTCCTAACTCCAAAGTGGTTAGGATAAATTAGAATAAGGTGTATATAATCTTATGGAGATTATTCTGTTTTATTAAAGTCACACTGACTGCCACTACACTCCATTCACGGTCCGTCTATCAATATATTTTACTATTCTTCCTGTTATGGAAAGCTTTTGAAGTTATAAGAGTAAATGAAGAGTTAAATATTTGTTAATTGTATATAGCTACAAGTGTGAAACAGTTAATTAAATTTGTGAGCTCAGTTTAGGAGAGAAAGATTCCTTTGTTATCTGTGAGTTTCAGAATTCCTTATCTAAATAGCTGTGTGCGAGTATGATTTTGCCTGCTTCTGTAGGAAGGAGGGGAGGGGGAGAGCCAGAAGGTGAAATCTGAAAATGTCTGATATGCAGACTGGAATCTTATCCATCTTTCCAGGGATTCTGAAAGGCAAAGACGGATTTTTCACATTTATGGTAGTTGGATGCTAATAATAATGCCCAATATTGAATACAATAATAGTAATCAGATTTTTATTGATTTATATGAGTGAATGTTGTCAATAGCCACCTGCAGCACAGGGATAATTTAGTTAGAAATGTAGTTATGGCAGGGGGAAACTTTCCCTTATTTATAGTTGTTGTGTGTTTTAAAAATTAAGCTATCTAGAGGGAAGATTAATATACTGAGCGCCCAAGGGGAAATAATATATATATTGACGCTGTGGGGAGGTGGTATTAGACAGGAAAATCTAACTACAATGTGATGAAGTTATTGTTAAGGTAATGGATCCAGAATGTATAAGGTATATCGATAAGCAGGAATATAGATTGTATCTTAAAGGGACACTCAATTGAGTCAATGTGAGATGTTAGAGATGGAAATTAGCAAGTTTGATGGAAAAAAAAAAATAAATAAATAAAAAAAAGGGGGGAGGTGGAAAGACAAGAAAGTAGTTAGGTCCTTTATCAGAATTGTGGATATCTTGTGGGTATGTCACGGCCGAAGAGTTTGAAAATATGGAAGGGAGTGAACCACTCCCCCACCCCTCCTTAAATTCTTTCTATTAGAGCAGCCTTTGTTCTTTACTATGTGAGAATATTTTTTGTAGTCTGTTATCTTTCCTTATATGGGAGGGATAAGGAGCTTTCTGGAGAAAATGCTGGTAGCAGGAATTTTGAATTAAAGGTGATGTTACATATGTCTGCTCTGATGTACAGCACCCATATATTATAAGATTTCTAATCTCTGAAATTAATACAAATTTCTTTAAGTTTTTTATTGCAGATATGTTTATAGACCAAAGAGACTTTATGCTGGATAATGGTAGGATCCTCACATGAGGTAATCAGAATGTTTGGTTCTGACTTGCACTTTCTGAGCGAATGGAGTGATTTCCGGTTGAAGAATTCTTTAACAATACGGTAAGCCTACTAAATGCAGTATTGGTATATTACGGTGAGGTAAACACCATGTTATCAGTCTAGGATGGTATAATCATACTGACAATCACCACAGGTGTCCTGTCCTCTCGGAGGTAGAAGGCAAGCTACAACACAAGATAGGAAAGGTAATGGCGGGTGGTTGCCCCATCCCAGCCGGATTGCGTCTGGCAGCCTGAGCCCTCTCTATAGTCGACTGCCTTATAGGGACTGACCGAACCACTAACAGTGTTAAACTAGGAGTCGTGAGAGTGGACAGGGCAGGCCATGATGTCTTTGTCAGCAAAGGTTAGACTGGTCTCTGCTTGGCCTCACTTTACGCCTCAAAATAGGTCACGGGTGAGATCAGGTGAGTACCTCCTAGTTTGCTCCTGGTATAGGTAAGCTGTGTATACTATCCTGCATTATTCTTGCACACAACACAACTCAGAAAGGTACGGGCTTCGAGCGGCGATCGCTCCATGGGTTTGGAAATTGCAAATAGTGAGCGGACAAGGAAACCAAGAAAACTGTATAAAAATTGTCCTAATATGTGTAAATCTCTTTTTCCTATCTAAGGTATTATAGAATGTCAAACATACCCTGGTTAAAATGTTTTTAGAATAAGTAAGTACAGGAGTACATAACATGGGTCTTGTATGATTTTATTGTGTATCTCTTTTCTCTTGTGGATAACTGTGCTTATTTGCAGATATTTAAGAAGTTCATATCCTTTTGTATACCCTCCATAATGATAGTGGTATATGATAAAGTGTTCAAGGGAGGATGAGTCTTGTATTTTTAAGGTTATATGTTATTAATAGTGTAAATCTGATACACAATTCCTCAGGCCGTTTCTAATATGTTCTGAGGTTTTTGTTAGTAGGAACCTTTAAATTGGGATTTTGTAATGAGAACAGCTCTGTAAGTACAAATTTACTCAACTAACATATACGATATATGTATGATATTTACTGGTTGTGTGGGGATGGTAAGCTCCGATCTAGGTTACCTATAGTCTGGACAGGACAATGCACCTTGATTAAATTAGGAATGCAGTTCAAAAATGTTACCATGGGACCCAGAGTCTTCCAGTGAGACCATCAAGAGAAAGAGAAGCATTGATCAACTCCACATGGGCTATGAGGAAGACCCTCAGGTATACATTGATGCTATTGGTGTGCCAAGGGGGGTGTCTGACCAGTTTAAGGCCCAAAATCAGGTATATGCTGGATTCGCTTCCTTAATTCCACAGGTACAGATTAATAAGAACGTTGATTGGATTAATTACATATATTACAGTGAGCAAAGGTTTGTCAATTATAGCCGAGATGCTTTCCAGGGTATAGTTGAGGAACTAGGTCCGAATACTAGAATGACGCTACAAAACAGGTTGGCCCTTGATATGCTCCTAGCTGAAAAGGGCGGGGTCTGTGGAATGATGAAAGAGGAGGAATGCTGTATATATATATATTCCGAGAAATTCAGGGGAAAATGGGGAAACCACTTTAGCTTTCAAGAAAATTATTGAATTGGCTGCAGAATTAAAGAATAATGCTGAGGTGGATACATCTTTCTTCTCCAGCTGGTTAGGTGGGCTCAAAGGGTTTTTCCAACAGGCGTGTCTGGTTTTGGCTAGTACGGTGCATAATACTCTGCTGTGTGATTCCCTTGTATAGAAAGGTTACTGCAAAGGTAGTTTCAGCTCATACCTATCTTTACCGAGAAACTGATACATCTGCTGAAGGAAATATTGAATTAGAGGAAATGCCTAAAGGTATATCCCTTGGACAGTCTAAAAATCTCCCCTATTATCACACCCAGTTGAGGGATTTGAGTTAAGGGATAGAGGGAGAACTCCATGTGAGATTAGTGTAGGGATTCAGATGCCTGGTGCCTTTCACAAGGAAAGAGATTTCTGAGGTGTCTGAATGAAGAAGTCCAAATCATCTCCTTATCCCATCACATGGACAGTCTCAAAGGTTCCTGGATCTAGTAGGGAAATATTAGGTAAATATGGAAAAAACTTAGGGGGGATTGTGGGGGAAATATGGTAATTTCCTATAGATTTATAGAATAGCAATATGTCTTATAATCATTAATATGTTTGTAATAATACTCGGAATGAAATATTAAAGTTTTTTCATATTTACTCATATATATAATAGATATAGACGGTTCTTCTTTCTATATCTCTTTATATTCTTTCTGTCTATTTCTTTGTCTCTCTTTCTCTCTTTGTATATTCTTCTTTGTCTGTCTTTCTCAATATATCACTATATCTATCCTGATTACTTTGCTCTCTCTTTCGCTCTCCTTCATACATTTTGTCTGGTCACCACTGCCTCCATCTTAGGCCTTCCCTCAGGCCTCTTGTGCTATTTTACGTGTGAGTTTAAGTCTTACAGAATATATGGATGCAGCTGGAAGGAGACACAGAATTGGGGGATGGACGGGAATAACAGAGATAAAACCTGTCTATGAAGGCTTCTATTGAAGAAAGTGTTGAGAAAGGAATGTGAGATGACCTTCAAGTTACCGTCTGCCAGCTCGGAGATAACACCAAGGAGAGAGGCGTGAACTCAAGAAAGAAGATAGCATACTAATTACAATTAACCAATCTATACGCGTATATTAGCATGCAGACCACCTAACACACTAGTTAATACACCCAGTTTTGAATACTCCCGCCTAGTTCATTGGAAGTATAAGATGTGTTGTACTCCGGAAGCAAGTTAGTTGTTGCTGTGATGTTGCCATTGTAGTTACTTGATGAACATAATATAGGTTTGAAACAGATCTCAGTCTGATTTATTCTTATAGCGGTACCATATGTTCATAGTCTAATTTGGAATGACTAGTGAATGAGCAATTGCCGTGCTTACACGACCCCGGCAATATCAAACTCGTTCTTGGCTATCAGCCAAGCCTCCCTGTCTTCATCGGACATAGAATATTTATATAAAGAATAAGCCCCTCTCACCGTTACACTGGCTTTTAAGTATTGTTCTTTAATCTTCTTTTTTAACCTCATACTATACGCCATAATGTTACCCCTTAGCACTGTTTTTGCCATTTCCCAAAACAGGGAAGGATCAGAGCGATGTTCCCCGTTATGGGCCGAAAAGGCTACCCACCACTCACCGAGACATTTAACAAAATTATCCTCCCGTACCAGAGTATCCGGAAATCTCCATAGATAATCCGTCCCTTTCTGGTATGTATCCATCGTTCCCATGACCATTGGGCTGTGGTCAGATATGACCATGTTCTCAACCATGGCTTCTTCCACTCTCTGAAAAGTCAGGGGCGTGGCAAAAACATGTCCAGCCTAGACCAGGATTTGTGAGCGTGTGAGTAATGGGTATACTCTCTGTCTAAGGCATGGAGTGAGCGCCAAACATCGCTCATATTACAATGGTTAAATAGGTCTTCCAAGAAATGAACCCCAGAGGTAGCTATAGCCTCCGGATCAGTGGGTCGAGTGTAAGAACCGTGTTGTCTATCCTCACCTTCGTTAAGCACCATGTTGAAATCCCCCCCGACTATTCTAATGTTTTCTTGATCAGTTAATAAATGAGCTTGTAATTTCTGGAGAAAGGGCTTTTGAGCTACATTGGGGGCGTAGATATTATATATGCTGAAAGTATCTTTTTGGATTTGGAGATTCAAATGGATCATTCTGCCCTCTTGGTCTGCATTAGAAGATAGGACCGTGTGTGCTAAAGATCTATTAATTAGGATGAGGACTCCAGCCTTTCTGTTGACTGCTCCAGATCCATAGATTTCCCTTACCCACATCTTCTTTAATCTGAAAAAATCCTCAGACGTCAGGTGGGTCTCCTGGAGCATGGCCACATCTGCATGCAAATGCTTAAGATGTCGAAGGACCATCATACGTTTCGCCGGGGAACGTAGCCCCTTCACATTCCAAGAGACCCACCTAACCATGATTGTGAAGAACATTTGAGTTCGTTAGATATACCCCAGGCCCAACTGGATGCGTCCATTACTTTGGGAACCACTATATAAAACAAACATTGGCGTATTCGGAAAAATTGACAATTGTACAGCAATATCTGAGGTACTCCTACACTCTCCTGATTGCTTCAATGAAACTCTCTTTCCCCTTTCACTGAACCCCTCCCTCCCCATGACGTAGTCAAGTGACTTCTCTTTTTTCCTCTCTGATATCAGGCGCTATCGCTCCTAACCCACCACATATTATGAATATATGTAATAATAAAGAAAAGGGATGTCTTATTTTTTTAATGAGAAAGAATTCATATTTATTGTTAAACAAAAATAATCCCCATCATCCCCAATACAGGAATCCACATGAAAAGGCACACACACAGGGACACGGACACACACACAGGGACACGCACATACACAAACACAGGGACACACACAGGGTCATGGACACACACACAGGGACAGACATACACACACACACAGAGGGACACTTCTTACCAATTTGCAGCTTTCAGCCCCCCGCCACTGTCATGGTGCCTGCTGATCCTTATATTCCGGCGCCGCTCTCATCCTTGTCCCTCAGAAGCCGTATGTCTATGGTGGCCAATCACAGCCTGCGGCCGGGTGGCCAATCACAGGCTGCAGCCGGTTGGCCAATCACAGGCTGCGGCCGGGTGGCCAATCACAGGCTGCGGCCAGGTGGCCAATCATAGGCTGTCGCTGGGCAGCCAATCACAGGCAACCAGCTGACGTTAACTTCTAGCCTGTGATTGTCCCTTGGTTACTGGCCTAGGATAAGCTGCCCGGCGACAGCCAGTAATTGGCCACCCGGCGGCAGCCTGTGATTCGGCACCCAGCAGCAGCCTATGACTGTGCAGTGTACACATACGGCTTCTGATGGACAAGGATGAGAGCGGCGCCGGAATATATGGATCAGCGGGCACTGGGACAGCGGCGGGCACCAGCATAATAACGGGGAACTGGAGGATGACTCAGAGCTGCATGCCCCGGTCTTCTGATCGGCGGGCATGCAGTACAGCAATATGCTGGTATGCCTTTATTTCAGGGGGTGCCTTATATTAAGCAAGGCAACAAACTCCCCAGTACGTCTTATTATCAGGGGGCGCCTTATTTTCGGGGAAACACGGTAGCAGGTAGTTTATTTACAATGCAGCTGCTTTTCAGGAATCAATGTGGCATGACAGGAGAGAAAAAAATTATTTTTACTACCTAAATTTTGATAACTTCTGAATAGGGGACCTATAGCCGGTAAACTCCAAGATCGTGAATTGCTGTGTCAACCATCAGGACCTCACAATCATCTCAGTGTGCCGATGGAGTTAAAGAGGAGCCTCTTCTACTCTTAATCATGTAGATGCCATAATCAATGTTGACAGCTGCATTTAAGGGGTAAAAGGCAATCATCCGTGTCAAGACTGATCAATAGTGACTGATGCAAGTAGGGTATCAGCTATAGTTGTACAACCGACAGTGACTGCATTTTCACCCTTTAGTGCAGAGGTCCCCAAATCCAGGCCTCAAGGGCCGCCAACAGTGCAGGTTTTCAGGATTTCCTTAGTATTGCACAGGGCTTGGAATCATTACCTGTGCAGATGATCTAATTAGCACCTGTGCAATACTAAGGAAATCCTGAAAACCTGCACTGTTTAGCGGCCCTTGAGGCCTGGAGTTGGGGACCTCTGCTTTAGTGGATGCTATTCACTGATATCTTATTTCAGTTTTAAGTTGTATTGGTGGCCACTAGTGATGAGCAAGTAATAAGATATTCAGGTTCAGATATTTCTAACCTAACACTTTGAAATGTTTCAGTATTCGGATCAGAGTGAGTTCCCCATTATCGCTCATCGCCTAGTGGTCACTAAGGGGTTAACTCAATAGAAGAAGTGGAAGCAGCAGTGGAATTTTTTTTTACTTCAAAAACCACCTCATTTAATTGGCAGAGATGCGGAAACCATCTTAAGGAAAAACCTGAGATACTGCAGGCATGGTTTATTGGTGAACTCAATAGGGAAATCTCAATATCAAGTTGGAATCAATCATTGTGACGATAGGATCTGATTTGCAGGATGGAGAAGTGGATCAGATGATTATATATTTTTGTGGAAGAAAAGTTACCTGGTCGTCCTCCGGCAGCACAGAATGGGTTAAATCCTTAATCCCTAGTCAGAACAGAAGACATGTTAATTAGCAAGACCAAATAATTAAACAATTGACACTTCCTGTGTTCCCCACCGCCCCACATGGATCAGAAGACCTTCTCTTCTGGGTCGGCTGGGTTCTGTATATATATCATCATATATCACTAGGCTCCCAGCCATAAATCCTGATATACACTAGACAGCAGGTCCTGTATATGTATTTTTATACATCACTCAGTTCCTGCACCAGGATGGGATGTCTAGATAGTGGGTACTGCCAACATATTCTGTATGTCTGGACGTAAATCCCAAGCTGGTCTTGCGGTCATACCCAGGAAATCATGCTGCCAAGCTACCTAAGGTAAGCCCAGTGCCAGTCAGGACTTGAAATATGGTATGAATAATCAGTCCCTCTACTTACAGTTGAAGCGCAGGCATGGCGGTGCCCCGGCAGTGTGACTGAACCCGGAAGTGAGGTAAACTTCACTGTGTGCACGTGCTGCGGCTGAGGGAATCCTAGCGGGAAGTTTTAAATGGAAGAGGTCAGTAAATCCTTGTATTCGCCAGGCAGCCGAGCTGTTGTAGTTTGGGGTATTGCATGCTCCTGGGACTGACTAACCTTGCATGAGGTCATTAGACTGAAGTCTCTTGTACTATTTCAGATGTTTTTCTTCCATTTCTTATCTTACATGTGCCATGGAGGAGAGATGGCAGCATCCCGGCACCGCATGCAGGTCCTCTAGGCGCGCTCTGCTTGCAACACGCGACTGCACTGGTTCACTAACGAAGACCGGTTGTAGATTACATAACTAAATAAAACCGGCACTGTAAGTCTCTCACTCTTCCCAAGCAGCAGAGCTGTCTGGGATCTAAAGTGTTGGTGCACTCCTGACAGATTATCCCTCTACACAATATGGATATAATATGTTACCTTCAGGTGCGCAGAAGCTTTGCTCCACTGACACTCAGCTTTTCTGATGAATGCCTGCAGGATATATTTCTGTCTGCACAGATGGATCCTGCTCTGCAATCACAGGCTGCAGCCCTTATAACTTGTTGTAGGGCAGCTGTCAGCCATGTTCCATGTATTACAGGGAACAACTTTCTCTTCAAACACGGTGGTTCCTCTGTGCGGCATTGCAGGAAGCCTAATAAAGGCAAAAAAAAAAGCTTATTCTGTGCCTTAAAGGTAACCTGTCAGCTAGTTTATGTCCCCCCAGCTATCACTGTCTGTACCTGTAGCTTTATGATACCAGTCTAATCATCCCTGTCTGAGCTCAAAGTGTAATGTGAAAGGAGAAAGAAAAGCATTTATACACGTACATTTCCTTATGTAATGAGGCAGTCAGTCCCCAGCTTGGAGGACGGGGACTGTTTGGCAGGTTAATAGTTAACATTTCAGCCTTATGCTAGAACATGTTGGGTGACCTGATGTGATGTCACAACCATGTGACTACAATAGGCGGAGCTAAGTTCTCATAGACCATAATACATTTTCTGGCTTAGCTCCGCCCACTATGGTCACATGATCGTTACATCACACAGGTCCTTTAGCTATCCAAGTTAAAAGTGAGTTAACTATTTTCCTGCCAGACAGTCTCCCTCCTCCAAGGTGGGGACTGAAATGTAAAGGTACCGTCACACGCGGCAATATTGCTTGCAATTTCACTGGCAATTTGCTGGTTGCAGTGAAATCATGGACACATTGTTCTATTTCGTTGCCGTGTACAAATGGAACAATGTGTCCATGATTTCAGTGCAACCAGAAAATTGCCAGTGAAATTGCTAGCAAAATTGCCGTGTGTGACGGTACCTTTAGTGTATAAATGCTTTTTTTTCACCTTTCACATTACACTATGAGCTCAGACAGGGATGATTAGACTGGTATTATAAAGCTGTAGCTACAGACAGTGATAGCTGGGGAGGCATAAACCAGCTGACAGGTTCCCTTTAAAGGAGAAGGCACTCACAGTGCACCTGCTGCCGAATAAATGTCTGCAGTATGAGTGGCGTGGATCTGAGAGGATCCTGGATCTGGAAGCCAGACTCAGAACTGGTTTATAGGGTTGATCCTTCACAAATCTAGAACTGGGAACACCTACCCCAGGTGGATCTTTATGTAGCTAGGCTATTTAAAAAAAAAAATCTTTTTTTCTTTGAATAAATCCCTGTTTCTTAGTTGCTATAGGGCTTCCTTCTCAAATATTTGCACAGGCCATATCACAATGTTCCCGCCTTTGTCGGCGGGTTTTATGACAACGTCACCAAGCTCTCGTAATTCATTCAGAGCCAATCTCTGTTGCCTGGTGAGGTTGTCATCGCTCCACGTGCGCTGTATCTGTTTGAAATCATTGATAACTAATCTCAAAAATATTTCAACAGCCGGGCATAACGACAAAGGTGGGAATTTGGTGGACTTCGGTAACAACTCTTTAGGGAACCCACCTGATGGTATGATCAGTTCGTCTTGGATTGCTGAGCGGATCCACCTTGCCAATGTGGATGTAGAAGCTGCCATCCCTTTCTTAGGTCCTTCAGGATTGACGAACAGCATTTCTGTTTTACAAAATGAGGCTGTTCATGAGATTTTGCGTCTCAGGGCACTTACTAGGTCCAAGGTATGAAGCCATTGTTCGAAGCGGTGTACAGGTGCTTGGCAAAAGGATGGTAGTACGATGTCCTCATTGAGGTGGAAGTGGGACACCACCTTGGGCAAGAAGGACGGTGATGGATGGAGAACTACCTTATCCTTGTGGAAGGATAGAAAGGGGGGGCCACAGGATAGGGTGGCTAGTTCTGACACTCGCCTGATTGATGTGACTGCTACTAGCAAGGCGACTTTCCATGAGAGGTGGGATAGGGATACTTCTTGCAGTGGTTTGAACGGGTGCTCCTGTAGGGCGCCCAGAACTAAGTTTAGGTCCCAGAAGGCTACGGGTGTCTTGTAAGGGGGTCGCATGTGCGAGACCCCCTGGATGAATGTTTTGACCTGTGATTTGGTAGCAATCCTGCGTTGAAATAGTACAGTTAGGGCGGATATTTTGCCCTTAATGGAGCTGAGTGCCAGGCCGGTTTGGAGGAACTCTAGGATTATAGGGATGGAATAGTGGAGTGGGTTACGGTTGCAGTATTTGCACCACCAGAAAAAGGTTTTCCAAGTGCAGTGATAGATGCGCAAGGAAGTCGGTTTGCGGGCATTAACCATGGTGGTTATGATTTTTGGTGACAAACCTGCCTGGGTCAGGACCCATGATTCAATAGCCACGCTGTGAAAGACAGGGCCCCCGAGTTCTGGTGGCAAATGGGATCCTGAGTTAGAAGGTCCGGTCGTTTGGGAGTAGCCAGGGCCCGTAGGCGAGAAGCTGTACGAGCTCTGCGTACCACACTCGTCGTGGCCAGTCTGGGGTGATGAGTATTATTTGAACTCAAATGTGTAGGATCCCCTTATTAAAAACGTCTATGTGGCGTGGGTAGGTGACCTGATGAAAACTGTTCTATACAATTGAAACGCGTAGTGAAGCTGTGAGGGAGCTAAGAAATTAATAAAAGGTTTGCCAGTTATGAAAACATCATATATGTCTGCTTGATCCTTAGAGCGCTCCTAATCAGACCGCCATTACTATTTTTTGCATCTTCATTTCCTGGGATGTGTCTGGCTCTGAGAGTTCCCCTCGGAGAGTAACTCAGGCCGGTCGTGGGGTGTCGGGGAGCGAGCTGTGTCACTTAACCTGCCTAGCGGTATTCCCGAGCCTGACTCGGGGTTAACTCTCACTATCAGAAGCGGTAACTCCGAGTCACACTCGGGATTAACCGCGGGCAGTGTTACAGAAAAGGAAGAATGACACCGCCGCCGCTGCAGCCGCGGGTGAGGACCGGGAGGGGGGGGGTGCTGTCACAGACTGGCACCACCGCCCCTGCAGCCGTGGGTGAGGACCGGGGTTGTGCTGTCACGGACTCGCCCCCCCGCCCCTACAGCCGCGGGTGAGTTCCGGGGGGGGGGTCTGTAGCGATCACAGACTGCAGCCGCGGGTGTGGACCGGGAAGGGGGGGTGCTGTCACAGACTGGCACCACCGCCCCTGCAGCCGTGGGTGAGGACCGGGGTTGTGTGGTCACGGACTCGCCCCGCCGCCCCTACAGCTGCGGGTGAGTTCCTGGGGGGGGGGGGTCTGTAGCTGTCACAGACTGCAGCCGCAGTCTTACCTGCCTCTCGTCGCCGGCGCCATTGAAGCCCTTCTGTGCAGCCGCTCCCCCTGCCAGCTTGCCCCTGATCCCCATCCCCCTGCAAGGAGATCCCTGATCCACATGCAGGGGATGGATCCCTGATCCCCATCCCCATGCAGGGGGATGGATACCTGATCCCCATCCCCATGCAGGGGGATGGATCCCTGGGGTTGGATCCCTGATCCCCATCCCTCTGCAGGGAGATCCCTGATCGACATGCAGGGGATGGATCCCTGTTCCCCATCCCTGTTCCCCCCGACTCCTCACCAGACACTGCCAGCACCAACCCAACTCCCCCCCCCCCTCCTCACCTAATGCTGCACCAGGGCCCCAATGGCTGAAGGTCCACCACTGGGCAGGAGCGCTGTGCGTTACAACAGAGGGGCACTGCAGAGCATTACAGCAGAGATTCTGCAGAGGAGCGGGGGGGGGGGGTTCTTGGGGTGATAGCAGCTCGGGGGGGGAGGGGGGAGGTGTGCTGCCGCCCGGGACTGTCAGGTCTGGGAGCCGTGGCTGCAGAGGAGGGGTGGGAACAGTTACCCTCCTCGCCTCTGTCATGGGGGCCCCCTACTGATGCTTGAGGGGCCCTGGTGCAGCATCCGCATCTGACACTCGGGGTAAATGGCGGCGGAGTCTCCTTACATTCTCCTGGTGATCCAGCGATGTCCCCACTGTGATCACCGGTGAGAGCCCCTTCGGATGCCTCCATATGACTTCCTGGTTCCGTCTCTGTGAGCCGCAGGGGCTCATTGGAGGCGGAACTGGGCGGAAAATACAAATGTATAAAATTTCTGCCCATAAGGGCCCCGTCACACGGGGCGATGGGGCTGGAGATGTCGGCGGCGAATGGCGGAGGCGCGCACACTCTTGCCGCCCCCGCCAGCATCGCCGTCCCCCGTTTAGACGGGGAAACTCCTCCAGCCCCGCGACGGCGACCTGTCAGGCGGCATCGCCGCCGGGGTGTCTGACAACCCCGGCGGCGATGCAGTACAATGGGAGCCTGTGGCTCCCATTACCTGACAGGTCGCTGGCGCCCGGTTACATGGGGCGATGTGTGCACATCGCCCCATGATGGACGCCTGGTTTCACAGCACTGCTGTGAAATCAGGCGTCCGGCCGGGACCGGCGACATCGCCCCTTTACATGTGGCGACGTAGGGGCGATGATGCCGGCGATAGGCCACGCCCCCACATCGCCTCATGAATGGGCGGCGATATTGCCCCGTGTAACGGGGCCCTAAAAGACATTTTTTATCAAAAAATGGTACCGCTTTTAGTACAAAATTCCTGACATAATCATACCGCCAGGTATAAGATTATTGGTTATTGAATAAAATTATATTATTTATTTACCGTATATACTCGTGTATAAGCCGAGTTTTTCAGCCCAAAAATTGGGCTGAAAAGTCCCCCCCTCGGCTTATACACGAGTCACTATACGGGGTGAGTGGGTGGGGGCTCTGCCCGGGTGCTGGGGAGGCAGGAGGAGGCGGGGGGAGGCTGCTGTATGAGCGGCCCCGTCACGTGGGGCCGCTCATTACATATGCACTGCATCCCCCTGTCAATCAGCGCCAGGGGGAGCAGTGCATATATGTGTATTGCAGCCCCCCAATCTGCTGGCACACGTCCCCCCTGTTGTAAGGCCCCCCCCTGCTGAATACTTACCATCCCTGGTCTTCAGCAGCACCCCGGCGCCGGTCCTCTGTGCTCCGGTCCTACGCGATCCCGTCCTCTGTGCTCCGCTCCACGGCTGCATCCGGGTTCCCCGCGCGTCGCCGACGCGATGACGTCATTGCTTCTGCGACGCGCGGGGAACCCGGATGCAGCCGTGGAGCGGAGCACAGAGGACGGGATCGCGGAGGACCGGAGCACAGAGGACCGGCGCCGGGGTGCTGCTGAAGACCAGGGATGGTAAGTAATCAGCAGGGGGGGCCTTACAACAGGGGGGACGTGTGCCAGCATTTGTGTGGGGCTGCAATACCACTGGGGCTGCTGTATACTGGGGCTGCTGTATATAGGGGCTGTATACTGGGGCTGCAATACCACTGGGGCTGCTGTATATAGGGGCTGTATACACCACTGGGGCTGCAATACCACTGGGGCTGCTGTATATAGGGGCTGTATACACCACTGGGGCTGCAATACCACTGGGGCTGCTGTATATAGGGGCTGTATACACCACTGGGGCTGCAATACCACTGGGGCTGCTGTATATAGGGGCTGTATACACCACTGGGGCTGCAAGACCACTGGGGCTGCTGTATATAGGGGCTGTATACACCACTGGGGCTGCAATACCACTGGGGCTGCTGTATATAGGGGCTGCTGTATACACCACTGGGGCTGCAATACCACTGGGGCTGCTGTATATAGGGGCTGCTGTATATACCACTGGGGCTGCAATACCACTGGGGCTGCTGTATATAGGGGCTGCTGTATACACCACTGGGGCTGCAATACCACTGGGGCTGCTGTATATAGGGGCTGTATACACCACTGGGGCTGCAATACCACTGGGGCTGCTGTATATAGGGGCTGTATACACCACTGGGGCTGCAATACCACTGGGGCTGCTGTATATAGGGGCTGTATACACCACTGGGGCTGCAATACCACTGGGGCTGCTGTATATAGGGGCTGTATACACCACTGGGGCTGCAATACCACTGGGGCTGCTGTATATAGGGGCTGCTGTATACACCACTGGGGCTGCAATACCACTGGGGCTGCTGTATATAGGGGCTGCTGTATATACCACTGGGGCTGCAATACCACTGGGGCTGCTGTATATAGGGGCTGCTGTATACACCACTGGGGCTGCAATACCACTGGGGCTGCTGTATATAGGGGCTGCTGTATACACCACTGGGGCTGCAATACCACTGGGGCTGCTGTATATAGGGGCTGCTGTATACACCACTGGGGCTGCAATACCACTGGGGCTGCTGTATATAGGGGCTGCAATACCACTGGGGCTGCAATACCACTGGGGCTGCTGTATATAGGGGCTGCTGTATACACCACTGGGGCTGCAATACCACTGGGGCTGCTGTATATAGGGAGTGCAATACCACTAGGGCTGCTGTATATACCACTGGGGGCTGCTGTATATACCACTGGGGGCTGCTGTATATCATACTGCTGGGGCCTGTATACCACTGCTGGGGGCTGCATACCTGTGCTGGGGTCCACCCTCGGCTTATACGCGAGTCAATAGATTTTCCCAGGTTTTGGGGGCAAAAGTAGGGGGGTCGGCTTATACACGGGTCGGCTTATACACGAGTATATACGGTAATTATAATTCATGATTTTATGTTTCAAACTTTATCACATCTGAGAGGTCTACTAGAGTCTTCTTTGATCAGGTAATTACTAAGAATTGCAGGCTGACAGTACATAACACCAAATTTCCATGCCAAAAAATGGTACCGCTTTTAGCACAAAATTCCTGACAAAATCATACCGCCAGGGAGGTTAATGGTGACGAGGTGGGAGAGTGTCCCTGGGATGGACTTGTATGGGTCTATCTTCTGGTTCCCTGCATGTTGGGCGATCCCCTTGAGAGGAGCCTGGCGGGAGGTGTGAGAGCAGTCTCGTTTTGGTGTCACTGGCTGTATAGGGAACGGGAAGCAACTGCATTATTTTGGCTAATGAGTCCACTCGTTTTGTCAGTGCCAGGGCCCATGCAGGGATGTCAGACGTATTGGGTGCTGCGTCAGTGGTAGGCTCTATGGGGCATTGGGGTTCGCAATTTAGGCAAAGTTGTGAAGTGTGTCCTTGTGGGAGCACAGTCTGGCAGTTGGTACATGATGCGCTGACCCGTGTGGGGTTTATTATTTCTTTTGGCTGGTTTGGTATCTGCCATAGTGTACCAGATTAGAATGAAACATTGTACTGCAGTGTAACAAGCGGTTTGCTTTGGAGGCAAAGAGCAGGCACTGGTGATGGGGGTTAAAAAACTGCAGGGAGAAGGATCTCCTATTGGAGCTTACCCTGATACTGTGTCACCTTGTTCCTTGTGCAGGACAGCTGGGCAGACAAGCTTTCGCTTGAAAGGCAGTGTAAGAAAAGGCCTTGTAGTGACAACCCACTGTATTAATGCGTGGGCTCCAGTGGCCCCCCTTAGTGGAGGGAGGGGGTGGGGGAAGCAGGGAGGGCTAGGTAGTCCATAGTGAGCTTGGCTTTATACCTGGCTATTGCAGTGGCCCACGTACGGGTCCTTTGTTAAAGTTTGCACCATCTTGCGGGCGTGTTGCTGAGATGTGGGCATTGATTTGATTGGCCGCATCCGCGTCGTGTCATTAGGGGGGCATATCTTAAGGGGCTCAGCGGGCGTGGCTTGAAGTTTATGACGCGGCCATGATTAGGTGCGAGGTACGCCCACGTCATTGGGGGCAGGCGCAATGACGTAGCGGCCCGGGGCTGTCCGCGATTGGCCGCAAATCGCAGGTGGGCAGTGACGCGGCCATGATTGGGCACTCGTGACGAGGTCCACCCCCTTCATCGGGGGCAGTCACGATGATGCAGCGGTCCGGGGCTCTCCTCAATAGGCTGCTAATCGCAGGTGGGTGGTGATGCGTCACGTGGCCGCCCTGCATCATCGGGGGCAGTGCAATGATGCGGCTGTGCTGGGCCTACCGAGATTGACCACTTCGGCTGCCAATCACGGGTGGGCGGTGATGCGTCCCGTGACCGCCCTGCATCATCGGCAGTGGTGCGATCAAGTGGCTGTGCTGGGCCAGTCGAGATTGGCCACTTCGGCTGCCAATCGCGGTTTTGGGCAGAGCTGGGGCGAGGGCACAGACCGGGGCCCGGGAACACACTGTGAGGCCCGCGGTGGTCACGGGTTGCGGCACTGTTAGGAGCCATCCTGGGTCCGAGCCCAATGCTGTGGACATGCACCCTGAACCTACCAGCAGTGCGCTTCCTGGCATTGAGCCTCTGCTGTTGGGAGGCTGGGTTTTACAGGCTGAATCGTCCCATTTGAGGCCGGTGGCAGTGTGCTGGCATCGGCGGCGTCCTCAATCACCTGCTCCTTGACTGGAGGAGGTGAGATGGTTAGACTACACTCTTTGCATCCCTGCTGTTATGCAGGGGGATTCAGTAGGATATGTGCAACTGGCAGCTGCAAGACCAGCAAGAGAGGCCATCCTGTGGTGGAGAGCACGGCCCTCGAGGGATCCCTCGCCCTTGTGCATGCAGCCTTGGGAGTTCCCGTGCGTTAGGAGAGCGGCGCCTTAAGGGGAGCCGACGCCTGATGTCCGAATGTGGTAAAAATAAACGTGAGAATAAAAATAAAAAGGGTGAATGTGGTCAAGAGACAAAGATCACATGTGCCTCTTTGCGACATTAAGCTAAAATGGACTAACTACGCCTACAGATGGGTGTATACTGCAGGAAGGAGGACTTAAGCTTTATCTCTACTTAGTGTCGCCTCCTAGTGGCAGAAAAGCATGCACCCATGTGTCCCCCAATGACGTGAAGGAGAAAATTTCTTTACAAATCAGACAATGTGATTTTCAGGATTTGTTTTCTCATTTTGTCTACCTAGGATGTCAATTACAGGTCTCATCTTTTTAGTGGGAGAATTTGCACAACTGGTGGCTAAATATTTTTTTTTCCCCACTGTATATGATGTAACAAATTCCATTTAAAAGGTGTTTTCTCAAGATCATTCTTCATGAGCACACTGCAGGCTTTTCTCCTGGGTTCCTATGTGCCCGACACCATTTTGTTTGGCTGTTTTCACAACTCCTATAAACTTGAATGGAGAGTGCAATACATATGAGCAACCATTCAGCCTACCCTTATAAGCACCCACACTTCAGACGTCTTTTGCATAGAACAAGATTAGAGAATTTCATTGTCGCAATATGTGGTGAGGAGGACCTGCTACTTACAATTAATGTCTAGTAATTCCTGAGGATACCCCATAAGGCCTTGGCTTGACAATTAACGTGTGCAGAATTTGCAATCGCCACAACTACCCCATGTGATGTATACCCTTGCCATGCAAGACTCCTTGCTATGTGACTGATATTTAAAGTTTTTACGAAAAAAAGTCTATGAATTTTATTCTAGAAGCTGGACTCCATACCTTCTTCACTTTAGATCCCTGCCACAGTAGGAGCGTTGGTCCATGCCTATCCTAATATCAGGAAAGGTTATGAGAATTCTGAAGTGTTGTGCACATATTGCTTAATTTTTCTTTGTAGAAATTATCTGCAGTATGTCATTCAATCCTTGGTGCAATTTCCCTGCGTTTCTTAGCCCATCCAGCCATTGACTTCATAAAAAAAAAAACGCATGGTACAAATCTGCACCACAAACGAAAATGCATTTTTGGTGCATAAAATGTCTGCACCAAATAACTAGCATGAGCACCCACCCCAAGTGTCTAAAGGTCAAAACCAATATAAGAGCTGGGGGGGGGAAAAACTGAATTAGTCCTTACCGGTAATTCCTTTTCTTGGAGCCTTCCACGACAGCATTGGAGGATGTCGTCCACGCCCTATTGGGGGACAGGAACACAGAGAGGTTAAAAGCCCCTCCCCTTCCTCCGCACTCCAGTGTATTATCAAGATCACCTGAAGACATGGATTACCTGATACACCTGAATCCAAAAATCGACAATAAGGGGGGGAACTGATGCTGTCGTGGAAGGCTCCAAGAAAAGGAATTACCGGTAAGGACTAATTCAGTTTTCTCCCATCGCCTTCCACGACAGCATTGGAGGAATACCACCGATACTCCTCAGGGTGGGACAACTGCCTGTAGGACTTTCCTACCAAAGGACAGATCCCGACTAGAGGACAGATCTAACCTATAGTGGCGAGAAAAGGTGTGGAGGGACGACCACGTAGCCGCTCTGCATATCTGCTCAGATGAAGCTCCAGCCCGCTCCGCCCAGGATGTAGCAGCAGCCCGAGAGGAATGAGCCTTCAACCCCACCGGAGGAGCAAGGTCTTCAGCGACGTAGGTTGAACAGATCGCCTTCTTGATCCAGGAAGCGATGGTAGCCTTGGAAGCCTTCTTCCCTTTGTTTTTCCCAAAATGCTGAACAAACAGGTTCTGATCTAATCTCCAGGAAGCGGTCACTTGGAGATAGTGGAGGACGGACCGACGGACATCCAAGGTGTGAAACACGGCCTCAGCTGCATTAGCAGGAGAATGACAAAAGGACAGGAGCACCACTTCCTGGGACCGATGAAAATCCGACACAACTTTAGTAAGGAAGGACGGATCCAACCGAAGCGTAATGCGATCATCGGAAACCACGAGGTAAGGCGCCTGGATCGAGAGCGCCTGCAGTTCCCCAACTCGCCTGGCCGAAGTAATGGCTACCAAAAACGCAGTCTTGTGAGAGAGAGATGGAAGGGAAGCAGCAGACAAGGGCTCAAAGGGATCCCGAGAAAGCCCATGAAGAACAATGTTCAAATCCCAAGTAGGGACGGAAGGCCGAAGCCTGGGACGCAGTCTACAAGCAGAGGTAAAAAATCGTTTGATCCATCGATGGCCAGCAAGATCCTGATCAAACACGGCACCGAGAGCTGAAACCTGGACCTTAAGAGTGCTCGGCTGAAGGCCCAAATCCAAGCCTCGCTGCAAAAAATCCAAATTGAGAGCCACATTAGGATGATGGATATCCGGAATGGAAGGAGCACACCAGGACAGAAAGCGTTTCCAAACCTTCCCGTAAATGGCGTTCGTCACGGGCTCCCTGCTCTGCTGAAGCGTGCGGATTACAGCTTAGGAGAGGCCCTTGGCCGTCAGGATCTCGGCCTCAACAGCCAGGCCGCCAGATTGAGCCACTGGGGGTCCGGGTGAAACAGAGGACCCTGGGATAGCAGGTCAAGGTTGTCGGGCAACCGAATCGGACCCTCCAGGCATAGGTCGTGGATAACGCCGTACCATGCCCTTTTGGGCCACAGGGGAGCCACCAGGATAGCAGTCACCCCCTCCGCCCGAATCTTCTGCAACGTCTTGGGGAGCAGCGGGATCGGAGGAAACGCATACACCCACCGGAAGTCCCAGCGATGGGCGAAGGCGTCCAGCCCCAGAGGATGGTCCGACCGACTCAGGGAAAAATACGTCGGCACCTTGGCATTGGCTCCCGATGCAAACAGGTCGATTGAAGGGACTCCCCACCTGTCCGTGAGAGAGCGAAACACGTCCGGATGGAGGCTCCATTCGCCAGGGTGGACCTCCGTGCGGCTCAAGAAATCTGCCTGTACATTGGCCATTCCCTTCAGAAGTACTGCCGAGGAGGAGAGAAGATGGCGTACTGCCCACAAAAAAAGAGAATTTTGTTTACGTACCGTAAATTCTTTTTTCTTTAATCATCAATGGGAGACCCAGACAATGGGGGTTTAGGGCACTGCCCTCCGGAGGTCACACTAGGTACTACAAGTTTGTAGACACCGCCTCCTCCGCTTATAAACCCCTACCGCAGGGAACATCCTCAGTTTGGTCCATAAGCTGCGAGGAGGAAATAAACCACACCCGAAACATCGGGAAGAATGCCGTGCACAGACGGTTCAACAACCCGGCAAACACTGTCCCACCAGGGAACAGATCAACTGCAAACATGCAACGGAACAACTGGGTGGGTGCTGGGTCTCCCATTGATGATTAAAGAAAAAAGAATTTACGGTACGTAAACAAAATTCTCTTTTTTCTGGTCATCATAATGGGAGACCCAGACAATGGGGATGTCCTAAAGCAATACCCCAGGGCGGGAAGAGTTCCTCAACAAGACGGGTAACACATGGCTCCCTTAAAGGTGGGCAACCGCCGCCTGGAGAACCCGCCTGCCCAAGCTTGCATCCGCAGAGGCATGGGCATGCACCATATAGTGCTTAGAGAAAGTGTGCAGGCTGGACCAAGTGGCCGCCTGACACACCTGTAGAGCAGATGCTCGATGTCGCAAGGCCCAGGAGGCACCTACAGCTCTGGTAGAGTGAGCCTTCAATCCCACCGGGAGAGGCAAACCAGAAGACCGGTAAGCCTCTTGAATGGAAGCCTTAATCCATCTGGCCAAGGTTGACTTTGATGCCGCGGACCCCTTACAGCGACCTGTCGTAAGAACAAATAAGGAATCCGAACTCCTGAAGGAGGCGGTCCTGGACACATAAATGCGTACAGCTCTCACGAGATCCAGAGTATGGAGGTCGCGCTCCACCTGATGAACGGGAGCGGGGCAAAATGATGGGAGAACAATCTCCTGGTTCAGGTGAAAAGTTGATACCACCTTCGGCAAGAATTCTGGCCGTGGGCGCAACACCACCTTGTCTTGGTGAACCACCAGAAAGGGTGACTTGCACGATAGTGCAGCCAATTCTGAGACCCTTCTCAGAGACGTAATCGCCACCAGAAAGGCCACTTTCTGGGACAGACGAGATAGAGAAACATCTCTCAGTGGCTCAAACGGCGGTTTCTGTAATGCCGCCAGGACCATGTTAAGGTCCCAAGGGTCCAGAGGTCTCTTGTAGGGCGGAACCATCCGCGACACCCCCTGCAGAAATTGACGGACCTTCGGGAGGAGCGCCAATCGCCTGTCAAACAGCACTGACAATGCTGATACTTGACCTTTCAAAGAGCCAAGGGATAATCCCAACTCCAAACCCGACTGTAGAAAAGCCAACAACGTCGGGATGGACAAGGGCCACGGAGACCGTCCACCAGAGGCACACCAGGTAAAAAAGATTTTCCACGTCCTGTGGTACATCTTCCTGGAAACGGGCTTCCTAGCCCGATTCATAGTGGCAACCACTGTAGGGGAGAAACCCCTGGATGTCAGCAGCCAGGCCTCAAGAGCCATGCAGTCAATCTGAGGGCCCTGGAATTGAGGTGGAAGAATGGGCCTTGCGCGAGTAGATCTGCGCGTTCTGGAAGAGCCCACCTGTGTCCGCCTGACATTTGCCACAGGTCCGGGTACCAGGACCTCCTGGGCCAATCTGGAGCCACTAGAATGGCTACCCTGCACTCCGACCTGATCTTCCACAGCACCCTGGGAATCAGAGCTAGAGGAGGGAACACATACGGCAGATGGAATCTGGACCAAGTCAAGATCAGAGCGTCCGCTCCCAGAGACTGGGGGTCCCATGACCTCGCCATGTATTGCGGCACCTGATGATTCAGCCGTGAGGCCATCAGATCCACGTCCGGCGTGCCCCATCTGCTGCAGATTTCTCTGAAGACGTCCGGATGAAGAGACCACTCTCCGGCGTCCATCCCCTGCCGGCTCAGATAGTCGGCCTCCCAGTTTTCGACCCCTGGGATGTGAACTGCGGAGATCAGGCAGTTGTTGTTCTCCGCCCAGGATAGGATGCGGTGAACTTCGGCCAGAGCCTCTGCGCTCCTGGTTCCTCCTTGATGATTTATATAAGCGACGGCCGTCGCATTGTCGGACTGAACCCGAATGGGTTGTCCTGAGAGGAATCTCTGAAACGCCAGGAGCGCCAGATAGACTGCCTTGATCTCCAGCACGTTGATCTGCAACGCCGACTCCGACTGAGTCCAGAGGCCTTGGGCCCTGTGGTGTAAGAACACCGCCCCCCAGCCCGTCAGACTGGCGTCGGTGGTCACCACTAACCATGACGGTTTGATGAAGGACCGGCCCCGAGACAAGTGGTGTGGCTGTAGCCACCACTGCAGGGAATCTCTGGTCGGTTGGGAAAGGGTCACCAGCCGATTCAGGGAGATCGTCCTTTTGTCCCACCTGCGGAGAATCTCCAGCTGGAGAGGACGGAGGCGAAATTGTGCGAAAGGCACCGCCTCGATTGCCGCCACCATGCGCCCCACCAGCTTCATCAACCCCCGTAGGGATGATTGTGGGGACAGGAGGACTGCTTGTACTCCTGATTGGATCGCCATCTGTTTGACACGTGGCAGAGACACCAGGGCTGAGGCTGTGTTGAAGTCCATGCCCAAATATGTCAAAGACTGGGTCGGAACTAGCGTTGACTTCTGAATGTTGAGAAGCCAACCGAACTGTTCCAGAGACCGCATGGTCACATCCAGGCTCACTTGACAAAGGTGCTCCGATGGCGCCCTGACCAGCAGGTCGTCTAAATAGGGAATGACGGCATGTCCCTGTCCGTGCAGGAGAGCCATCATGGAGGCCATCACTTTCGTGAACACCCTCGGTGCCGAGGCCAACCCGAACGGCAGCGCTACAAATTGGAAGAGTTCTTCCCCCACTGCGAATCTCAACCAGCGCTGATGAGCCGGTGCAATGGGCACGTGAAGGTAAGCGTCTCTGATATCTATGGACGCTAGGAAGTCCCCCTGTGACACAGCTGCGATCACGGAGCGCAGTGATTCCATACGGAACTTCCGAACCAACACGTGACGGTTGAACAACTTCAGGTCCAGAACCGGGCGGAAGGATCCGTCCTTCTTTGGGACGATAAAGAGGTTGGAGTAAAAACCCCTGAACCTCTCTCCGGAAGGCACCGGGACCACCACTCCGTCTCTGCGGAGTCCCTCCAACACCAAAGAAAAGGCCTGAGCTTTTTCTGGGGAGGCGACCGACCGATGGAATCGGGATATCGGTTTTGACGTCAGCTCTATCCTGTAACCTCGCGAGACCACGTCTCGAACCCACTGATCTGGAACGTGAAGTAGCCACTCGTCCTAAAAGCGAGACAAGCGGCCCCCCACCTGTGGGGAGGCAGGAAGAGAGAGCGAGTCATGTAGAGGCGGGTTTGGGGGTGGCAGCTGCTGCCCCCGCCGGCTTCTTTGGACGACTCTTAGAGCGCCACTGAGAAGCGGGCTTGCCCCCTCGGTCCGTGCGAGCGGACGGTGCTGATGACTGTGAGCTGGACCGAAAGGACCACTGTTTTGGGTTCCTCTTAACGGTATACCGTGGCTTAGGTTTATTCTGCGGTATCTTAGACTCAGCAGAATCCTTAATCAGCTTGTCCAGCTCTGTGCCAAAAAGCCTGTCACCAGAGAACGGAAGATTCTGCAGAATCTTCTTAGATGTGGCATCTGAGTCCCAAAGACGCAGCCACAACAACCTGCGGA
Source organism: Allobates femoralis (assembly GCA_033576535.1). Lineage (NCBI taxonomy): Eukaryota > Metazoa > Chordata > Amphibia > Anura > Aromobatidae > Allobates > Allobates femoralis. The sequence continues at coordinate 16,131 of JARQOC010000805.1, read as the reverse complement.
TCGCTATAGCATTGGCCGAAGCCACAGCTGAGCGAGTGGCAGTTTCCAGAGTCGCCGTTCTGGCGTAGTCCGCATAGGCTCTCGCCCTCTCGGTAAGTGCCAGGACCTCTGGACTGGACCTTGCCAGGTCAGTGATACCATCCAAGCAGGTAGTGATCGCTTGTAAGGTCCAGACCGTGGCAAAGTTAGGGGCAAATGACGACCCCACAGCCTCATAGGAAGACTTGGCGAGTTGCTCGACCTGTCTATCAGTAGCATCCTTCAGTGAGGAGCTATCAGAGGCAGAGAAAAGGGAGCGTGCAGCAATCCTGGTCATGGAAGCATCCACCTTCGGGGACTGCGACCACTCCTGAAGCACCTCCTGGGGGAAGGGGAAGCGATTGTCCTTTTTGCGGACATAACGCCGCCCAGGATGTAACCTGGGAGCTCTAACCACCCTTCCAAAATTAGTATGGTCCATAAAGGAGCCACTTGGTCTAGCCTCCGGCCGCAGCCATTGATAGACCTCCTTCGGGTGTACCGTCACCTCCTCAGGGGTGTCACGAGACGTAAGGTCTCGTTGATAGAGGACACCAGATCCTCCACCCCGTCTGGAGGTTCAGACACAGACACAGACCCGAAAGTTGAACCCCCATCATCGTCCTCACCATCAGAGGAACGCTCCTCCTCAGAGAGAGCCTGGAGCTCGGGTGACTCCTCACGACGAGCCCGCTTAAGGGGTCTCACAGCAGAAGAGGGAGACACCCGGGGGTAACTGGAAGGAGTAGCTGGGCCTTCCAGCCTCCTATTAAGTGCCTCCAGGGATTGCGACATGGAGGACAACTGGGACAACAGAGATTCATTGATCTTATTCTGAGTCTCCCAGGGCCCTGGGATCACCCGAACCTCAGGGTACAGCACCGGAGCTGCTGTCTCAGCAGTGCCAGTCCGGGCTTCTGGGCGTCCGCAGTTATTGCAGGACCCCTCCACCAGTGTACCATTGCATGTAGCACAGGTAATGGTGGCATCCGCCGCCTTAGCAGCATGCTTCCTAACTGAGGACATAGTCACAGTAGGGGATGTATAAGCCAAGTCGTACAGACAAACAGACCGGGAGTCCCGGTGGCTTACCGACCACTGTAAAGCGGTGGGAGGAAGCGGTGTGTGTGTGTGACCTCCGCGAGTTCCGGTCTCCCTCTGAAGTGCAGACACGTGCTGCCGTAGATCCCAGCCGGGAAGTGAGGGAGAAGATGGCCGCCGCCAGTAAAGTCGTGGGCGGCGCCGGGAACACGCGGGAAGCACATACACACGCCCCCCAGTGACGTCACCGCAAGGGCTGCCTCCTCTCCTCCAGGCAGCCTCATCATGGAGGTGCTGGAGCCCGCAGCGCGGGAAACAGTGTAAAGCACAGTACACACACTCAGACTGCAATTACATCCTAAGATCAGCAGTCTACGGCCTCAGCCCCTGTGACACACAGGGCGGTTAGCCAGGGTGACCCCAGCACAGGGTACACCTCCAGATCCGCGGACCCGAGGGCAACGCGCGGTCTGAGTGTCAGGACACATAAAGTGGCAGACACTACCCCCAGGCACACAGGAGACACAGGGTGCCTCAGTGCCGGTCCGGTCTGTAAGCACCATTTAGGGAGGCCTCGGACGGGGGTTCAGCCCAGTCCGGAGTGTAAGCACCATTTAGGGAGGCCTCGGACTGGGCTGGCTCCAGTCCGGTCTGTAAGCACCATTTAGGGAGGCCTCGGACGGAGCGGAGCTGTGCAAGGCTCCTATCTCCCACTCTCCAGAGCCCCCCAGAGAGGGATGGAAAGGAGCGCGACAGCGTACCGGGAGAACACAAAGTGTCCAGGCTCTAGGCCCTCCGGTACCTCCACCTGCGTGTGCCACTAGGGTGAGCGGGGAGGCTGTCGCAAGTCCCGATCAGGACCATATTACCTTGTCTTCAGACGCCATCACGTAAGTAGTGAGAATGCAGTGAAGTGCAAGCAAAGCGTGATCCTCCGAGCACACTAAGTTTAAAACTGAGGATGTTCCCTGCGGTAGGGGTTTATAAGCGGAGGAGGCGGTGTCTACAAACTTGTAGTACCTAGTGTGACCTCCGGAGGGCAGTGCCCTAAACCCCCATTGTCTGGGTCTCCCATTATGATGACCAGAAAAGAACAGTCTTGCCAGCCCCTGCAAGTGTAAGCCACGAGTACCGCCTTGGTACCGCAAGAAAGCAACCGTAGTCACATTGTCTGACAGGACCTTGACATGATGACCCCGGAGAACGTGAGCTGCAGCAAGAAGCGCTTCCTCCACTGCCAGAAGTTTGAAGACTGGCGACTGACCGAGCGACTCCAAATCCCCTGGAACGGTGTGCGAACTACCATCGTGCCCCAACCGGAACCGCTGGCATCAGTGGGAATGGAGGTCACAGGAAGGTGTCTGGGATTCATCCCCAGGAAAGCGAGATTTCCACCCGCCCCGGGGTCCGGACCCGCGAGTCTAAGGAATCCTGACGTCTGTCTTAGGAACTCAGTATGTGTTCCTGGAGCAGTCGGGAAGGAGCATGAGCCCATGTTACTGACTGAATGCAGGCCATCATGGCCCCTAACAGGGACATTGCTTCCCGCAAGGAGGGCGACCCCCCTGCCCGGAGGCGGGTCAGATTCACGCGGCGCAAAAGCTGATATTCCACAGGAAGGAACGAGGTCTGTCTGGAGGAGGCCAGCAAGACTCCCAAAAATTGACGTCGGGTTGCAGGCACCCGTTCCGATTCCCAAAGATTGGGTACCCATCCCAGGGACTGAAGAATCTCCAATGTGTTGGAGACCTTTGTGCGCAGAAGCGCTGCCGAAGGAGCCACCACCAACATGTCGTCTAAATAGGGAAGCATACATATCCCCTGGGTCTGGATGAATGTGATCGCTTCCCCCATGAGTTTGGTAACCTCTGGGGCCGACGAAATCCCAAAGGGCAGCACATTAAGCCGAGAATGGACCGTCCCGCCTGCCCCGGAGATCGTGAATCGCAGAAAGCGCTTGTGGGACGGGTGAATGGGGACATGAGAATACGTGTTCTGGAGGTCCACAACAACCTGGAGTAGCGCCCCTGGCCCTCCTCTCCAGGAGGAACCGGGGACCCCACACCCGAATCCAACATGTGTCGCAGACCCGACAAGAAAAACCGTGCGAGAGTCCCCCTGAGGAAGGGAGAGGACTCGAAGACACGGAGGGGCTGGCTCTCGAATTCCAAGCGTAGACCCTCCCAAATGGTCGAGAGGATCCAAGGGTACAAGGAGATTGCTTGCCACTGTGGCAGAAACCGCAGGAGCCGCCCCGCAATGGGGAAGGCGACCTTGTTTAGGAGCGGCTGGTGATGTCGCTGCTGGGGGAGCAAGATATTACGGGTCTTGTTCCCATACTGGAATGCCCAGCGACCAGACTTACACTTCCCTTTAGACTGGGAGGGTTGGCTGCGCTCAGGCCAAAAGGACTGCCTCCGAAAGGGCTCCTGTTCCGGGAGACACCTTTTCCAGGATGTCATCCAATGCCCTTTGCAAGGGGAGGCCACACAGCTGGAGCTTAGACGTGAACTCCTCATTCCACCTTGTAAGCCACACTGCCCTGCGAGCTGTGTTAGCCAACACTGCGCACCTGGCGCCAACACGGAACGACTCAGCAGAGGCATCGGCCAGGAAGCCCATAGCACGTCTCAGAAGTGGAATGGAGTCCAAAGCTCCTTCCTGGGAGTACCCTGCAGGATGAATTCTCCCAGCTGGGTGAGCCACTTAAGGAGAGACCTGCTCACATGTAGAGGAAATGTACACCGTTAAAGACATAGCTGCCGCCTCCCAGGATCTTTTGAGGAAACTCTCCATTTTACGAACGAGGGGGTCCTTCAACCGGGAGGAATCTTCAAAAGGCAACGTGGTCTTATATGCTAAGCTTCCCAAATGGAATACTGCCATAGACCTTCATGTTAGAAGTCCCATTGACTTTATAGAGACTTCCATAGAGATTCCCATTGGGTCTCTCATGAGGTCTCCCATCCAGCCCGTGACTGAGGCTCCTGCTGCTTAGCCTCAACAGTGTGTCAAGGGCATGCACAATGGGTTTACAATAGCAGCTGATTGCTACCCTGGCCACCTGGATGTCCACCTTCGGGACCTCCCAGACAAAGTCATCACCCTCCAATCCACTCGGATGGGGTGAGCCGCTTAGCCTTCAGGCCTCTGAACATTTAGTCCTGTACAGAAGAAGGGGATTCCACCACCTCTACTCCCATGGTACAATGGACAGTGTCCACCAATGCACCCATGGACTCTGTGGAAAAATAGTAGTGTCCAGATTCTCGTGTCTGGACAGAGGCAACAGCGGCAATATCCTCGCCGTCCTCTAACGCTGAGCTCTGGCCAGCCTCCATGAGATCCACAGAGTCACAATCCTGGAGCTTCCTCTCTTACGGAGGGGAAGGCCCGGAAGCTGCAGCAAAACCCCGCAGTGCCGAGATAGAAGCCTGCACCTCTTCCCTAATGGATTGGAGCTCCTCAAGCAAGGATGGGGAGTCCATCCTGACAACCCTGTCAGTCATGGCCGACACCCTTGTTGTAGGAAGAGGGACATTTTGTGCCGCAGCCACATTATTGCTCCCTTTCACAGACGGCCCTCGTCTCCCTATAGACAAAAAGGGAAGAGAAGGGGGTCCCAGTGTGAGTGCAGGGCTTAAATAACTCTACCCCTTGTGACCACCCCCAGAAACACTTACATGAGCTGGGGGAACGCTGGGCTCTGCCGAAGCAGAGGTGGAAGCCTATCACCTTCCATGTTTTAGGGATCAGCCTTACCTGGGTGTAGCTTCCGGCGGGTACTTATCCAGAAGTACCGTGTCCCCAACGAGGAACACCTGTTCCCTCCCTCCTCCTGGTCACCGGCCGCGGGCAGTAGCGCGCGAAAGTCCTGCTGGGTTCCCTGGAGCCGCGCCCAGCCTGCCACAGCCCTTACAGGAGCCGTCGCCCGAAACCGGAAGTGCCATCCCGAAACCGGAAGTGCCATCCCCGAAACCGGAAGTGCCTCCGCGGCACCTCTGATGCATGCCCCAGGGACCGCAGCTGGAGGAGGGAGACGCCGGAGAGCTGAACAGGCCTCCGGCGTTGCAAGACACGGCCTGCTTTGCCCCGTAGGACGCAGGAAGGCCGGATGGTCCCACCACGGGAGCCCCGAGAAGGAGGAGGAGGCCACCCCCGACGTCCATCCCTGGCCCGGCTGTAAGTACACCCCAATGCTGCCTCTGCCGGCCTGACAGCACTGGAACCTCTCCATGCCCCAAGGGGGACAGGAAGACACTGGGGTGCGGAGGAAGGGGAGGGGCTTTTAACCTCTCTGTGTTCCTGTCCCCCAATAGGGCGTGGACGACATCCTCCAATGCTGTCGTGGAAGGCGATGGGAGAAAAAAGGGCGACACGTACCATATGAATACCCTTTTTTGTGTAACAGGTTTTACACCAATCTTTATTGAACAGTATGGATAACATGACATTCATTTACTCACAGTATATGACCAAGGATACAAAGACACTGATGCCAGAGTAAAATACTGAACAGGCAGCCAATGCATGGATGTGCCCGGATTATGCAAGTGGTGCTGTCCGACCATGTGTACAAAAGTGCAAATAGCAGAAGTGAGAAAACCACCCCGAGCAGTCATTACAACCGATAAAGTGAACAGGTTCTCATGAGGACGGGTTCACACAGTCATAATTACTTTTATAGCAGAAAAGGTCTCCCGGAGAGGGTACAAGTGTAAGACTTTATAAAAGAAATATATCCATCTTCCCTCTGGGATCTGGTCCCATTTTTTTTTTTATAAAGAAAGATGAGAAACCCCATTGATATACATTATAAACCTTATGACATACCCCCCTATCCATAGAGCACGGTCACTCAGGCCACAACATTAATGATAATCACATACATTTTCAATGTTCACATTAATATGTTCTGGCTTTCTCGGCCTTCAGAAGACCAAGGCGCAAAATGCAACTCCAGTGCTGCCAGGAGGCCATCACCATTATCATGGCAGTCTAACAATGGAATCGTCTCGTGATACCAACAATGGACTTCTTTTTATTTCAGTCAAGGGATTGTGTGGAGGTTATTTTCTGGAAACACACTGTCACTCTTGTCCATAGACTGTCAGTACTGCAGCTCAACCATATTCAAGTTAGGCCGGAATCACACACCCGTGTTTGGTATTTAGTCTGGACGGTTTGCCGGCCTCTTAAGCCACACTCCACAGTCTCATGTATGTGAGAAGATGTCAGGAGACCCCACAGCCAACCCACGTATCACGGTCTGTACTCGGACTGTGGCACAAGTGTCTGCACGCGTGTATCCAGCCTGTAAGTTGTGGCCACAGTACTACCCACAAAAGACAAAGGAAGAGGCATAAAAAATAAAGCAATCTCTGCTTCGGTGCAGTCACATGATCACATCCAGTGTCATCAACTCAATTTAGTACCCCTGACTGGCACTTTGGGGGAAAGTGGGTCTGAAACTAAACATCCAATAATTTCCTTTAGGGCAGCAGGATTTAGTTCTGATCTGTAATACTGTAAAATATAAAGACACAAGAATACTGTAATTTTCATGTTCCAGCTACAGTAGACAACGGCTTTCAGTAGTTCCCTGTAAAGAAGAGGACTCGATGACATGGCACAGCTTACAGAATCCTGTATTCTCCTCTGAAGATAGGTGGAGCTCCTCTGCTACCCAGACTGCTAACCTGTCGTCTTCACATACAGTGGAGGAAATAAGTATTGATCCCTTACTGATTTTGTAAGTTCACCCACTTACAAAGACCTGAACAGTCTATAATTTTAAGAGTAGGTTAATTTTAACAGTGAAGAGATAGAATATCAAAAATAAAATCCAGAAGATCACCTTGTCTAAATTATATAAATGTATTTGCATTTTGAAGAGAGAAATAAGTATTTGATCCCCTACCAACCATTATGAGTTCTGGCTAATACAGACCAGTTAGACGCTCCTAATCAACTTGTTACTTACATTAAAGAAAGTGGTCTTAAATTATCACCTGTATAAAAGACTCCTGTCTACACAATCAGTCAGACTCTAACCTCTATAACATGGCTGGGAAAAGATCCCTACCTGGACAAGACTGAAATGAGCTACAAAACAATAAGTAAGACGATGGGTGAGAAGGAGACAACTGTTGGTGCAATAGTAAGCAAACGGGAAAAAACTAAACAAAATCGAACTGGGGCTAAATGCAAAATCTAACCTTGTGGGGTATCCAGGATCATGAGGAAGGCGAGAGATGAGCCTAAAATTACACGGGGGAATTTATTAATGATTTCAAGGCAGCTGGAACCACTGTCACCAAGAAAACCATTGGGAACACATTACTTCGTAATTAATTAAAATCCTGCAGTGCCTGCAAAGTCTCACTGCTCAAGTAGGCACATGTGCAGGCTTGTCTGAAGTTTGCTGTGGTCAGATGAGTAAAAAAATTTAACTCTTAGGCAGCAAGTCCGGCTTTACACCATGATTTTTGACCATCAGGTTCTGTCCAGTGTTTTAAAGGAGGCATCAGACAGAACCTGACTGCCCCAGACGAACAGACCCGGAGGGCAAATATGCCCTCCAATCCGGTTTTGTGCCGGAATCGTGTGTGCATCCTGCTGCCACTGTCCAGTGCTGAAATTTCAGCATTGCGGGAGCAGGGCAGCTGCCCGCAGTGCAGAAATTTCAGCCGTGGAGCTCTCCACGTGCTGAACTTCAGCAGTAGCTATATCAGCTGCGCTGTCCAGGTGATGAACGAGCACGGCTTGAACTTCAGAGCCGCCGCTCTTTCAGCATCCGGGAATCGGATCTTTTTTTTGCCGGATCAGGCACGATCCGGTGCCCATACAAGCTCCGATTTGTGTCCGGGGCAAAAAAAAGAAAACAACCGGATCCTCCCGGACAGGCACAAAACCAGATGGCAAATAACTGCCATCCGGCACCATAGGGTCACATGGGGGCAAAACCTGATCAGGTTCTGTCCCGTGCATCCTGCAAAACACCGGACAGAACCTGACAGGTAAAAATCATGGTGTGAAGCCGGCCTAACTCAACTCGCCGTGTTTGGAAGAAGAGAAATGCTGCCTATAATCCAAAGAACACTGTCCCCACTGTCAAGTATGGTGGTGGAAATAGGTTTTGGGAGGGGGGGGGGTGTTTCTCTGCTAAGGGCACAAGACTACTTCACCGCATCAGTGGGACAATGGATGGAGCCATGTACTGTAAAATCCTGAGTGACAGCCTCCTTCTCTCCGCCAGGACATTATAAATGGGTCGTAGCCAGGTTTTCCAGCATGACAATGACCCAAAACAGTCAAGGTAAAAAAGGAGTGTCTCAAAAAGAAGCACATTAAGGTTATGGAGTGGTCTAGCCAGTCTCCAGACCTTAATCCCATTAAAAAAGAAAAAAAAAAAACTTATGGTGGGAGCTGAAGCTCCAAGTTGCTAAGCAAACCTAATCATCAACTACGAAATAAGTCTGACTGCTGTGCTTGCTAACAAGGGTTTTGCCACCAAGTATTAAGTCTTGTTTGCCAGAGGGATCAAATACTTATTTCTCTCTCTGTCTAAATTATATTGTTATTTGCATTTTACAATGTGATTTTCTGGATTGTATTTTTGATATCTCACTGTTAAAATTAACCTACCCTTAAAAATTATATACCTACCCTTAAATTATAGCCTGTTCATGTCTGTCAGTGGGCAAACTTACAAAATCAGCAATGGATCAAATAATTACTTCCTTCACTGTATACCAGTCTGTACTCAGCCAATGGGTTCAGTAATCAATGAAGGTCTCAGGAACCAGACTTTTACCACTCAATACTGACCAGGGGCAACAACATATGAAAAATGATTAATTTAAAAAAAAGTAGCTATCTTTGATGGCCACTTTACACGTCCCAATATAGGCATCCAACTCTGACCAAAAGTCACGTGGTTCGTGCGTTGGCCCCAATATCGTTCGTGCGTTGTATGGTGTAAATGTCCAATACGATGCACGAACGATGCCAAACCGATATCGGGGATCAAATGAGCCTGCTCTCCAACGGGCCGATATTGGTTGGACGTTGTGACCGGATCGGGCTGTGTAAAAGCCGAACAACGATGTGGAGTACAACTTCTCCTATTCACTCCCATGTTAAATGGTCGTTCCTGGGACGGCCGTACAAGGGGGCGTACACATCGCTGGAGTGTTGCCTGCCGATATCGTGCTGTGTAACATCTCCTATGCGATCTTGGAATTCTGCCCAGAAAGCGCGCTCCCGCGGCGTTGGATCCAATATCGGACCAACGTTGGGACGTGTAAAGTGGCCATTAGGCCTTATCAAAAGTGAGACGCATTTTGAACAGATTTCTTATTAAAGAAAAAGTTCAGGATAAAACAGGATACACATCCTAAATGACTCTGTAGGGTTGTAGTTGGCAGACCAGTCAATTGTGACTGTCCCACTGCCGGCCTAGGTGCAGCAAAAGAAAAAAAAATAAAATAATGATTTCCAGAAGGCCCCATACCTCCCCCCCAGTTCATTATGACATACTTAATTTCAGGCTTTACCAGTCACTTTTACAATTTTCAGGTACTTGAGAGCAGTTTACTCTTGGCGCATTGTAAACCATACAGATTTACTGTTACACTAAACCTTTAGCATGTTCCTTAGATCACAATGTAAATGCAGAATGATGAAAAAAAAAAAAAAAAAAAAAGTTACAAAAAACTCAGGCATGACCTGCAATACTTCTATGCACATATCCTAATAAATTATACTTCAATCCTTTTCACGTTCGTAATGATCTTGTGGAATGAATGGACGCTCAGTTAGTCCTGTAAACAGTGGCTGTTGTGCCTTCTTGTGGCATAAAAAAAAAAAGAAATTATAAAGTGCTGCAGCCCCCAAAAGTGCAGAGGACTTTAAGAAATAAGTCTAACAAATCATCCTTATGGAGGATGAATGCCACACATCACTGTGTCAGTGGTGATTTCCCTTCTTGGTGAAGGAACGCTCACCATTTGTACAGGGTGGTAAACTTACACCAACAAAAACAGTTTTGCGGAATACATAAGGCAATCTTGCCATTGAGGCTTTCGGCGAGTCAAAGTTCATGAAGTTGGAATGGAATAGTTGCTGCAGAGCTGGGATGAGCAGGACAGCTATTTTTCTATGAGGCCTCCTTCCTTCAGCTTAAAGTAGAAAAACTTCTCCAATGTGTTGGCACATTTGCAATAATCGCTGTCCGGGGGGTTGTACTCGCGACAATTGGTGATTATTCTCTGCAGGTCAGCAATGAAGATCTTCTTGGTCACATAGTACCTGTTCTTCAGCCTTTCAGTCATTGTCTTCAGGTCTATAATGAGGCACAAAACAGATATGAGGTATGTACTAACAGGACACATACATAACACTTCCAGCAATAGACAGCCTGGTAAAGGAAGTGGAGCTCCACCAACTTCATACAAGAACTGAACATTAATCCCTGCCCCAAGGAAACCATATTCATTCTTATATTTTAGCTCCCCCTCTCACAGTAGTCAATTTTATTTTTACACGAGCATTTTTTTTTTTTTTTTTTTGGCAGGATCATTTGGACCATTGAACAACATCATTCTCATGACCCTACACTGGAGTGGAAAATGAGGAAAAGATTCCAAACGCAATCCGATTGTAAAGAAAAAAAAATGTAAGGCAACATGGACTTCTTTTGGGGTGGGGTGTTATTTTTACAGTGTACATTGTGTGGCAAGCAACCTGACAAATTAACACTCCAGGTCATAATGACCACGGATAGATCAAATGCAATATTATACAAATATATATTTCATTTACACGAAGAAAAAAGTTCAGCGGCACTCACCATTTTGATGCTTGGTCCTTTTTTATTACACTCTGCCCTGCTGGCTACAGTGGATCAAGCGGGGAGACGGAGTGGGGGACAGTGGACGATTGTAACCGTTTGGATTTTATTCCGTCAGGACCGCGCAGTCCTGAGGGAATAAAATCCACTATACACTACTTTAAAGGAAGCGCTACCGTCAATTTTTTTTCACTTATATTTTGAACCAAGGATTCATGGTAGGAGGGCTTGCACCTATACGGTCTTAATTTGTGCTGTCCTGTCTATATATTGGAAAAAAAACACACGCGCACACACACTGATGTTTGTAAAATTACTTTATATATATATATATATATATATATATATATATATATCTGTAACAACACTGATGTTTTAACTCGGGAAGAGTTCAGAAATCAATATTTGGTGGAATAACCATGATTTTTAATCACAGCTTTCATGCCTCTTGGCATGCTTTCCGCCAGTTTTTCACACTGCTTTTGGGTGACCTTATGCCACTCCTGGCACAAAAATTTAAGCAATTCTTCATTCGATGGCTTCTGACTATCCATCTTCCTTTTGATTACATTCCAGACAGGGTCTTCATGTGGTGCTCTTCATCCACACATTGATTGACCTAGCTGTGTGGCATGGGGCATTGTCCTGCTGGAAAAAAACTGTCCTGAGAGTTGGGGAACATTGCCTGAGCAGAAGGAAGCAAGTGTTTTTCAAGGATAACCTTGTATGCGAGCTTGAGTCATACATCTTTCGCAAAGATTAACCTGCCCAATTCCAGCCGTGCTGAAGCATCCCTAGATCATCACCGATCCTCCACCAAATTTCAGTGGGCTCAAGACACTGTGGCGTGTATGCCTCTCCAGGTCTCCGTCTAACCATTAGATGACCAGGTGTTGGGCAAAGCTGAAAAAATTGATTTTTGTGTACTTACTGTAAAATAGTTTTCTCCGAGCCATCATTGGGGGACGCAGGACCATGGGTGTTATGCTCCTTATTCCTAAGCGGCGTCACTATGCAAAATTGAAAACAAAATAGCTCCTCCTCTGAAGTATATACCCCCAGGCTGGGCCAGGCTTCAGCAGCGTTAGTGAACAAGCAGTAGGAGAACAAGAAAACAGGTCGAAACAAATGTCACCATGCAAAAAACTCAAAAGGTTAAAGTAAGCAGAACAACGCCCGAATCGGGCAACAGGGTGGGTGTTGTGCCCCCAATGATGGCTCTGAGAAACCGATCTGTTTTTCTGTTTTGCCTCACTGGGGGACACAGGACCATGGGACGTCCAAAAGCAGTCCCTGGGCGGGAAAACGAGCAAGAACCACAACCAAAAGGAGTGATGGATGACCGTATACCTCCTGAAACACCTCCGTTGCTAGGTGGGCTACTGCTGCCTGAAGAACCCTTCTACCAAGGCTTGCATCCGCAGAAGCCTGGGTATGGACCTTGTAATGCTTTGCAAAGGTGTGTAAACTAGACCAGGTAGCAGCCTTGCATGCCTGTTCGGCTGAGGCCTGGTGCCGAATGGCCCAGGATACTCCAACGGCTCAAGTGGAGTGAGCCCGATGCCCACTAGGAATAGGGGCATCCATAGTTGATAAGCTTCCTGGATGGTAGAGCATACCCAGCAGGCCAGAGTGGCCTTTGAGCCTGCCAGGCCTTTCCTGAGACCATCGGGGAGAACAAGCAGAGCATCAGTCTTCCAGAAGGGAGCCGTTCTGGAGACGTAAAACCTGAGGGATAATACCAGGTCCAAAGTATGCAGGGCCTTTTCCACTCGATGCACCGGTGCAGGACAGAAAGATGGCAGGATGATGTCCTCATTGAGGTGAAAGGAAGAGGTCACCTTTGGGAGGAAGGTGGGAACTGTGCGCATTTACCACCTTATCTTGATGAAAAGAAAGGAAGGGCTCCCAATAAGAAAGAGCTGCCAGTTCCAATATGCGTCAGATGGACGTTATCACCACCAGGAACACAACTTTCCAAGACAAAAGGAGGAGAGGCACCTCTCAGAGGTTCGAATGGCGGTTTTGAAGCCCGTCCAAGACCAAATTAAGGTCCCATGGTTCCAGTGGCCGCCGGTAATAAGGGGCCAAACTTCATACTACTTGCAGGAAGATTTTGACCTGGGAGCGTGTTGCAAGGCAGTGTTGATAAAAGGTTAAAAGAGCAGAGACCTACCCCATCAAGGAGCTCAAAGCTAAGCCAAATTGTAAACCCGACTGGAGAAAACGGAGGTCAGGTAATTTGGGGAGTCCTCCGCCGGAGCAGACGCTGGGCCTTTCGTGTGGAGGCCGGCGCCGGGAAGGAAGGACCTCACCTGGAAGCGGTATTGCTGTGCCAGGATTACGGATTGCCACCTCGACCCAGGTTCCCTATGTGGGAGGCTGGGGAGTGTGCTGCCCAATTTTGTCATGTTGTCATCTGAGAGCCTGTGCTGCAGATCTCGACTGAGGTATGAAAGGCTGGTGGAGTGCACTGAATGCCAGACTGTCAGTGCTTGTTGTAATCCATCCCAGAGGCAAGTGTACTGAGACGTTAAGCATCTACCACCCAGGGTGTGAGGGAGGCTGTGGAGAATCGTCCATCTGTTCCCTGATACTGGGGGTCTGTGCCAGGCGCGGAAGGAGATACGACACTCCGCGTGCTCGTCCATTGGTGGTAGTGGGAAACCGGTTCCCACGGGTACAGTCACCCTAGGTCCATAAAAATAAAAAAATAAAAAATCCGGGATTACTTACCGGTAATCATATTTTACGGAGTCCATGACAGCACCCACATGAGAGAGGGGATCCGCCCACAAGGACAGGAAACCTACAGATAAAAAGGGGCGGCCTCCTCAGTTGGTTACAGAGATATTGAAGGAACCGCCAATTGTTGAAATACATGTCAATAAACGTTAAACATTGGAAACCAACACCCTCAGGCGTGAGAAAAAAGGGCATGCAAAAAAAAAACAAAAAAAACACCCTTAGGAAAAAAGTGCCCACCCGTGACACTTGAGTGGAAAAAACAACCGCAATGCCAAAAAGGCAAAGACAAATCAAATACAAAAGCATGACAAAAATTGACAGGGTGGGAAGTGAGTGGGTGCTGTCATGGACTCCGTAAAATATGATTATCGGTAAGAAATCCCGGATTTTCCCATCGCCATGACAGCACCCACATGAGAGACTTGCAGAGAACAGTATCACCTGGGAGGCACCACAGTATTAAGAACTGCCCTCCCGAAATCAAGGGCAGAAGAAGCCAAATCAAGACGATAGTGATGAAAAAAGTTAGAAGGAGAGGCCTAGGTGGCTGCATTACAAATGACCTCTAAAGGTATGTTAGCACGTTCTGCCCAAGAGGCAGAAAACTCTAATAGAATGGGCTTTCACCCCCTCCAGAGGCTGCTCACCTGCTGAGGAATAGGCCAAGCAGATAGCATCCTGGATCAATCTAGACCAGAGGTCCCCAATGTCAGTCCTCGAGGGCCGAACCAGTGCAGGTTTTCAGGATTTCCTTACTATTGCACAGGGATTGGAATCATTGCCTGCTGTGCAATACTAAGGAGATCCTGAAAACCTGCACTGGTTCGGCCCTCGAGGACTGACATTGGGGACCTCTGATCTAGACAGTGTTCTTTGAAGTGCCAGACCCCTTTGTAGGATCCAGGAAAAAGAGGAAGAGAGCCCTACTCTTCCTAAAGTGCCCTGCGCACATCTAAGGTATAAAAGCTAGCCTCCGCTGAGGTGGATGGAGTAGCATAAAAGGACGACAGGATTATTTCTTGACTACAGTGAAATTTAGACGACCGTTTAGGGAGATATGCTGAGTCAGGTTTCAGAATTAACTTATCCGGGAGTACTAACAAAAATGGACGGTCAACCGACAAGAGCATGGAGGTCACCCACCCGCCTAGCAGAAGTCAGAGCAACTAGCAGTACCATCGTCAAGGTCAGATGTCTGAGTGAAGCCGAGGTCAAGGGCTCACCTGTGAGTGCGTCCAGGACCAGGTTCAAATCCCAAGGGGCCATACGGGGAATGTGAACTGGAGTACTACACAGGCTTGAACAAACCTAGCGACCCATCTATTACCAGCGATGTTAGAATTATAGAGGGCCCCTAGAGCGGATATGTGCACTTTTAAGGTACTAACTGCCAGACCCAACTCCCAACCCTTCTGCAGGAATTCCAATACAGCCGATATAGGCGGGTGGTCAGAGAGTACCCCAGGGAAGAAATCCAAAAACATCCGCCAAACCCTGCAGTATAGGTTGGTAGTGACAGGTTTACAACTGTTCAAAAGGGGCGAGATTAAAGGGTCAGAGCAACCCCTCCGGCTCAACAGCTGCCTCTCAAAAGCCAAGCCGTCAGATGTAACCCTTCCGTCTGGGGGTGGAAGAACGGCCCTTGAGAAAGCAGCTCTCGATCCACTGGGAGAATCCATGGGTCGGCTATTAACATTACCCTCAGCTATGAAAATCCCGGCCTCTTGGGCCAGAAAGGTGCAATCAGAATTATTCGAGCTCTGTCGTCCCTGATCTTCCTGAGTAGCAATGGAATGAGACACATTGGGGAAATGGCATAGGCCAGATGATAAGTCCAAGGAACCTGTAGGGCATCCAATGCTTCAGGATTATCTGTCAGACTCCGGGAGCCGAAAAGACAGATGTCGGTTGGACCTGGTTGCAAAAAGATCTCTCTCTGGTGACCCCTATAACCGCACAATCTGTTTGAACACATCCCTGTTTAACATCCACTCCCCCTGGTGGAGCGAGCGACGGCTGAGGAAGACTGCCCTGGCATTGTCTACTGCCCAAATGTGGAGGGCTGAGAGAGAAAATGCTCCTCCGCCAACAGAAAAATGGCCGCCGTGGTAGTCATCAGAGAAGATGACAGAGTGCCCCCTTGATGACTGATGTATGCCACCACGGTAGTGTTGTCGGCCTGAACACGTACATGGGAGCCCTGCAGATGAAGCAGGAACCTGCGAAGGGCATACAGAACTGCCCGTAGCGCTTTTAGATTGGAGCAGCGCTCCTGCTCCTCCCTTGTCCACAGACCATGGGCTTGAAGCTCGCCTAGATAGGCTCCCCACACCGAAGGACTAGCATCGGTCATGATGACAAAATTCGGTGGACACACCCAAGACACAGGTGACTCGGCTCCAGCCACCAGGAGAGTGACCTTATTGCAGAAGGTGACAGACGAAGCCTGCCGTCCAGGCGACCTTGTAAGG